>JAJHUR010121845.1:504-12119 GCA_027495735.1 Lutjanus campechanus | reverse complement strand
GGCTGTCTGGTGGCCCCTCTGGAGCACAGTGCCCTACACACAGCATGTGATGCGCTTGTCCTTGTGCCGTTTTCATCTACATCTTAAAGGAGAAATCTGTAATATATTTACTGTAATAAATTACATTCAAGGAAACATGTTGCTTCTCTTCCTCCTTTGAAATTTCAATCCCAGGCCAGAATAACTGTTTTTGTTTATTTGTTTCACATTAATAAGAGTCCAAATTAATGTTGAACGTTCACCAAGTGAGTCAGAGTTTGTTTATGAGTCGTAAGAAATCATTAATGATCTTGTAGAAGGAGTAGATGGCAGACACTCCATCTGTAATTTCGGCCCACAGAGACATTTTATGTTTTAGACATGTATCTCTCAGCTTTTACACAGTCTGATCAGCTAAAAAGGATTTTATAAACCTGATAGATTACTTGTTAACATCAAACAGCTCATAAAACAAAGGAAGAAGTCAAATTAGACTTTTAAAGGATGCAAGTTCTCCAAATATGCTGTTATATTGTCATTTTTCAGGGGATTCTGTGTTTGCTGCTCTACCTTCGTATAACCGCACTGATGTGAGCCTCATGCATTTAACATTAGCCGTGTCTGCATCCAAATACATGGCAAATTTTATCTAAATCTCAAGTTAACTGCCCAAAGGATAATGTGAATGAATGTTTGTTTTCATCCTGTGATCATTAGGTGTTGATTCACTGAGATAAACAGTAGGTGGCGCCAGTTCTCCACTCAGGAAACCATTTCACCATTTCAAAAGAGGAGCACCTGTCAAAAACATTCAGATTTACATAAAGTGAACAAAATAACAGCTCCCAGAACATCTGGATGGCCCCCTGGTGGCTGGCTGCAGTATCAGTCATAAGCTCCGCCCCCTCCATGTTAGCAGATGGGATGCGGGCCAAACTAAAAGTAAATGTTCTCCAAAGATGGTGAACACATCAGTTTGGTTTTAATTAGTGTTTTGATGATATAAAAAAGCGGGTGTCATGTCTCGATCACTTCTGCACAGACTCCACATGACGTCATCAGAGCAAGATGGCAGCGATTGTATCTGGATATTTTGACTTCATTTTTGTACAGTGGGAGGAAGAGGAGACGCCACGTCCACTTTATTTACAGTCAGTGGTTCAGACTTTGGGCTGCAACTAATGATTAGGTGAAATCAGAGAATATTTGACTTTTTCTTTTAAAAAACTGATTAATCAATAATCAAAATAATGAATGATTGATTAATCATTAGAGTTCTAGTTCATAACTTTGAAGTTCCATGAAGTTCTTGCAGGCTATCATTAGAACCAGAAAAAGGAAAAACAACGCAACAAAACAAGCTGCAGTTTCACATGAGGAGAGGAGAAAAAATGTTTAACTGACACTTGGACTTTATAAAGAGTCGGTTGGAAAAACTCACAAAAATTCAGACGCTTCAACTGCCAATTATTTTCCAAGAGTAACTGAACTGAACTGACAACACGCAGACGTCGAGCGGCTGAACCTTGGAAGTGTTTGACAAATGGTTATGGAAAAATGGACAAAAAGTTTTGATTTATCGCCAAACTAGAAGAAAAGTCATTAAATCATCCTCTGGGGACTGAATTTCTGCTCTAGATTTCAATCATGGACTGAAGAGGAAGTTCACTGTGTGTTCTGATGATTTAAACCAGTCAACAGGTTTGTGGTTCTGTGGTAAACAGCGTCTCCTGAAGGCACCGAGGGTCCCAGCTGTCGGCCAGGTTTCTTCTTCTTCTTCTTCTTCTTCTATGGTCCTTTTCGCCAAACCTCCTCTCCAGAAATATAGGTGGTTTTGACGTTGAGGGCGTCATCGAGCACAACAAGGTCTGAAAAACAGTTGCATGTATTGTGTGGAGTCAATAAACAAAATTAATATTTGACAGCAATCACGTTTATACACTGCAGAGCAAAGATGGGAAGTACAAACACTTAGTTACTGTACTTCAGTAGAGTTTTCAGGTATGTGTACTTTACTTGAGTATTTATTTTTCTTTAACAGGCTCGTTACTTTAGTTTTAATACATTTGAGGGGAATTATTGATTATTTATATCTTGCATCATTGTGTGCTGCTCTCCAACATCAAGACTGGAACAATAACACAGAAAAGACGATTCACTGGCGGATCCATCAGTGCGCATCACACACGACAGACAAGATACAAGCGACATCAAAGACGTAACAAGACGAAAACGACGGTAAAGATGTAACGAAGAAAATGTAAAAGACAAAATTACATAAAAGATGTAACAAGACACAACTATATGGATGATATAGCAACAAAAATTACTTAAAATGTACAGAGATGAAAATAACATAAGAAAACAACATCAAAGACAAAAATGACGTAAAGGTCGTAACAAAACAAAAACAACTTTAAAGACGTAACAAGACGAAAAAAGACGTTAGAAGAAGAAACAATGCAACAAGATATAAAGATCCTTCAGAGGGCAACTGTTTAGTTTTATACTTTGAGCACCTTTCAGAGCACAAGTATCTGTATTTCTACTTGAGTAAAGAACGTCTGGACTTTTGGCATCTCTGCTGCAGAGATGATGATGATGATGATGATGATGATGATGAGGATGCAGTGAATCCTGACCTGCGTCTGATCCGTAGTCCAGGTTTCCTTTTTTTCTGAGGCCCAGAAGTTGAGCTGGATGAAGTGAGGCAGCTTCCAGAGCTTCTTCCACACTGCAGCCTGTTTACACACACACACACACACACGAGAAAGGAAATTCAGAAAAAAATCATAGCGTTGTTGTGGAAGCCTGGGTTGAAAACCTGACCTGAAATCCAGTCATTTAACAGAAATTCTCAACAAAATCCGTCACCATAACTGGTTATGTGTGTGTGAATACTAAAGATTACTGGAGGAGAGATGCCTTCCCCCAAACACGGTTTAATTGTGTGATGAATTATCCGCAGTTCTGTTATATGGAGAGAAATGTCAGAGGATCCTGGGAGAAGAATGACATATTCCCAGGAAGTAAACATTTTAAAATTCCAGTAAAAACGTGACTTGATGCAGGTGACCTTTGTCATCATGGACACAATAATAATCACGTTATGAAACAGTCATAGTTTAGTTCGGTTTAGGTACTAAAAATACTTGAGATGATGGTTTGGGTTCAAATACGGACACCAGTTACATCAGTTAAGTTACATACTTTAGTTCAGAACAACTGGAGTTTGTTTTTTTTGCAGTTTCAATGGGCTTTTGCTCCAATGGGATATTTTTCAGATTTTTGGGGTTTTGATTCTGAATTTTTGACACTGACCTCTGTGTACCAGGATAGAAATCTGAACATTTTATATATGAAAACTGTTCACCAAGAAACCAAATCACACAAACTCACCTGACGCCTGTTTAAAGTGCCGTACACACATATCCATTGTGGCTATGCTGCCGCAGAGGGTCTTGGTGCCTAAAAGACATCAATTAATCTTCAGTCAGATTGATCAGGGGGAGTATAGATTAAGAAGGCCAAACCTCTCACCACACAGGTCTGACGTAAAGATCTTGCTGATATATTTTTGTTACTTCTGTAAATCCATCACAAGTCCCCCTTCAGTCATGTTTTAAACAATATAAAATGCTCTGCAAGCAGTAATTAATTGTGTGTAATGTTTTCTTTGCAAAACAAGTTCAAATATCTTGTTAAAATGGTGCACATGTAGCTTTCCATCATTTAATATTCAAGGATTCATGAATATGCACAAAGTTTACAGCTTATTTCGCTCCTGATGTGTCTTGTAACACATGAAAAAAACACACATGGACATGTTGACAAGTTTAAAAACATGATTTTCACTGAAGGGGGTTTTGAATATATTTTTAAAAACTGAGAAGAAACAGAGACCTGCCACGTAAGCGTGGAGACCCTGGATCTCGATGACCTGCTGGCCCAGAGTGTGACGACCCTGAGGAAGACCCATCGCTGTGATCGCATCTGTCACCAACACCAAACCTGAAAGTACAAACAAATATGATGACAGTATTCAGAACTTTAAGTAGAAAAACATTAATACCACACTTCAAAAGTACTCAATACCAACTGATAAGAGCCAAACACGCTGAAAATGTCTGATGCATGTGTTGTGAAGCACATATATTATTTTAAACGGATGAACATACAGCAAAAACAACCTTGATGCCCCTTCTCCGACCTTGTTTCAGTTTTGGAGAGTCAAATGAGAATCAAAGCTGTATTTTTTTCTGCAGCTGCAAAACGAAAACGTACAAGACAAAACAAAACGAAAACTTTGTGGAGGATGAGAACGACATAAAAGTCGTTACACGACAAATACAACATAAAAAACAAATCGCACACTGGTCAGGGACAAATTCATCCAGGAGCCTCGGTGCTAGCATGTCTAAAAACCAACAGCATTTTATCACACAAACCTACTCACTTTGCAAAATCTTCTACGTGAATACACTGGACGAAAACGTTGTACGAGACTTGACAAGAAAAAACATGCTGCAAAAGACGTAACAAGACAAAAATGATATAAGAAGATGTACTTTTTTTTTACTTTTACTGCAGTAAAGAAGTTGAGCCAGTACTCTTATTTTTTGAAGAGTGTTATTTTTTTCCACACAAGTATCTGTACTGGAGTAATTTATGTGTGTACTTTGGTAATAACTAGATGTTCACTAGCTATCAAAAGTGTATGAAATGACAACAGCAACAATAACAAAGCTTGTTTTGTGCTGAAAAATCCAAAGAAAGAGTCAAACATGCCGTTATTACAGAAGGACTCTGCAGATACTATAGACAGAGTTTTACATTCTGCTTCTTCATCTATACTGTAATACAACTGGGAGAGAAACCGAAGGCGTGTTCGGGGAGCTGAGAGATGGTGACAGACATCCTGTTCTATTTTTATGGCCTCCCTTAACACTCTGAGAAAAAACCCAAAAGCCTGAACAAAGAAAAGTACCAGCTGCTACACTCACTGGTAACGACTTATTGGGTGTACTGGTCTGTAAAAAGTGCTCGTCTTCAGCTGGGAACACCAACTGTACACACAGTAGAACCAACAATGTAATTACTTCAGCTAATTATGTGTGATCCACCGCAGTCTATTACAGAATACTAGGAGCTACGAGGGCATCTGCTACTTTGTGCCTCTATTCCGCCTCCGAGTCAATTTCTTCAAATCGATTCATATTGTGGATGATCACAGGGTAAAAATTCATACTGCAATAGAGGACTTTGATTTCACTAACTGGTCACTTCGAAGCTAAACTTCACTGACCTGAAGGATGAGCTCTGTGGGCGATTCGTAGGGCGGCGGGGTTGGTGTGGATCCCGTCAGCGATCATGCCGTAGTAGACTGTCCGTCCTGCAGGAACCTGATCGCTGGTCAGCAGACCCACTATACCGGGGTCCCGATGGTGGAACTGGACCACAGCACAGGAGAGGACGAAACAAGATGCTGTGAGCAATAAATAAAGACCCAACCTGAGCTACAAGGAGCCAAACATGAAGCTGCCGGGGTGAGAATTGTAAGAAGAGAGGTTTATTATCTGTATCTGTATTCAGATAGAAGATCACAGGTGGGCGTGGTTTGTACCGAAAGTCAAGTTAAATAAGGTAAATTAATGAAATTCAATGAAACTTATGCTAAGTGCTGTGTGGAGAGGACCGGGGCAGAGCTGAGGCACAGAGCCGATGGACAGCTGCTGAGATCTGGAGAGCTTTGGGGGAGAGAGCCGGGGACAAACCGGAGCTTCTGGTTAAAGAAACAGAGAAAGCTCTTTATCTGCTTCTCAACATGTCTGCGACAGCGACCCACAGAGGAGCTAACCACGCTTGACTGTTTACGGGAGAAATGCCTTTTAAAATGACTTTGTGAACATAAAGAGACGAGGAAGTGAAGTACAAAACAGGACGAAACAGAACGAACCAGCTTCTCTGGAGGGTGCACACACACACAGCTGGTGCCTGCCGGCCGGTGCTCACTTTCTGCAGTTGCCTCAGTAAACTGTTGTGTGCAAGCATGAACTGTTGCGTGCAAGCATGAATTTTGCGCTCCAAAAAGATTTTATGTCTCTGTGCACTTCTTCATCTACAAATGAAGCAGATTTTGTTAGTGTTTTTTGTAATCCTGAGCCTTTTTGGTGAGTTTACCTAGAACACAGAGTGTTACGTGTCTTTTTTCTCCCTGGAACAAGTTGCTTTTGATTTAAATTAATTATACAAAAAAAACACAACTTTCTTTTGCAATTTTTAATTGCTCCTGCAGCTTGATTGCAAAAAATGGCTAAAAACATTGCAAAATGCATCACAGTTTTTTAGAAAAGCTGCTGTGAAATCAGGCATTTCTGGCTGCAACAATCCCAAAAACAGCCTGCAAAATCCTGGCAGGACTGCACTTTACTGTAGTGAGGCCTTTAAAAGCAGGAAAAGACAACACTTATGCAATATAAGGATGCCAAAATCTAAGACGCCATCTAGTCTCATGACATGATATCGATATAATACTGATAGATCGCCCAGCCCTGTTGTTGAGATGATGCAGTGTAATGTTGCACGCTGCAGAACAGATCATCTGACACAGAGTCTGAAGGAGGATCAGGGGACTCACAGGCAGCATGGCGTTGAAGAGGTGAGTGATGAAGGAGGCTCCGTTCTGAACAGCCTCCTCAGCCTGCGACAGGTTGGCCACAGAGTGACCTACACGAGGAAAACAGTGACAAGCACAACGATCCCGTTAACAGAGTCAGGGTATTATGTTTTTATTAAATTTAAAGGGATATTTCAGATTATTCGAAGTGTGTGTGTGAGGTGCTTCTCCATAGTCAGTGTATTACCTGCAGTAGATAGCGATAATTATGTATCACTTTTGTTTATCTGTGTTCTTTAAAACAAAACCCAATAGGGCGCCCTGGTAGCTTAGTTGGTAGAGCATGTGGCCCATGTACAGACATTATCAGTCCTCAGCATGCAGCCCTTTGCTGCTTGTCTCCCCCTCTCACCCATTTCCTGTCCATCTAAAAGCTGTCCTGTCCGAGGCCAAAAAATTTACTTAAAAAAACAAAACAAAAACTGTTAAAAAGTGAATAACACAAATTCCTATTTTTTCGTGTTATTGTGTGACTTCCTTGTTTTAAAAGGTTCGTTCAGATTAACTGGTGGTCGACCAGCAACTCCACTTGTCAGTGGAGTTTGGTTTGTTTGCTGAGAGGCATATGCAATGTTTATCGTCAGAAAAGGCTGTCTGACGGCAAGGTAAAGCAGTGAAAATATTCTAAATATAGCGTACCTCATACAACCACACTTAAAAACATCTGAACTATCCCTTTAAGATGCAAAACAAACCTTCAAAAGGCCACATGAGTCTCGTCAGGCCCATCTGGTTCTTGTATCACAGTAGACGTGATTGAGTTAATGATGCTCACCTAAAGACACAGTGATGCCTCTCTGGGAGAGCTCCCTCACCACCGATTGGCTGCTGGCCAGCTCAGGAGCCAGTGTCACCATGGTTACGTTGTCCAGGCTGCCGTAGGCCTCCATCAGGTCCTCGATGCCTCCAGACTGGAAGGTTCGGAGAAACTTCTCCGGGTGAGCGCCTTTCTTCTCCAAACTGATGAACGGACCCTCTAAATGTAAACCTGCAGACAGAAAAATCAAACTTTATAAAATAATCAAATATTTTAAATGCGGTATTTCTATAATTTCTTTCTTGACAACTAAACTAACAGTGAATGTATCTACTACTATGTATTGTGTGTGTATCAAAGCCTGATACATCTTCTTCCTTTGTACCTTAGAGCACCAGTTAATGGATTATCAAAATAGTTTGCAATGTATTTAATAATTGATTAAGTGATTAATAATGCAGCTCTAATTGTCATATTCTGAATGATAGTGGAAAATTAGTGAGCATGTAAACCTAGACAGAGAACCACACTGTTGCCCTGGCTGACATGTTTCTTCTTCACCATGAACAGACACACCGTCTTTTATTTTGATCCAATCCTATACACAACATCCTGCTGTCAAAAATACACCAAATGCACTCTTGTTCTCTGTGAGGTAAAGTTACTGGTTTTGTAAATGGAGTTCGGTTGGTTTATTTGCCTTATAATACTTCAGTTTCCTGTCAACAGTTTGCCACCAGACAGAGTTTTCTGACAGGAAACCATCAGACTTTATATCGCTCTCTCCGAACCAACCAAACTCCATTTGTGAAATTAGTCATTTTACCCCACAGAACACAGAAATTGTTGGTCTACCGCTGCCTTGATTTGTTAGTTTATTTGCGTTATTATGCCACTTTGATGAATCCAAACTAACCTTTTAAAACACCAAAGTCACACAAAGACACTAACAGACTGACAGACAGAGGAAGCAACTCCTGTGTTCTGCAAAGAAGTTTGGTGGCTTTGCAAAGAGTGATATTTGTCTTATACAACTTTGGTTTCCCATCAGAAAAGTCTGTCTGACAGCGAGGTGAAGTGGTGAAAATATTCTAAACATAGCGTACACTTGAAATGATATAGATTTTTTTAGTTGTCTAAAATACATTTTGCATTGCTTAGCTTCCTACACCGGTACTCCTGCTGCTTCTCCAAACTGGGGGCGTGTCGACCGCCATGTACTGTAGGTAATATACTGACTATACAACCACACCTGAAAAAAACAAACAGAACTATCTCTTAAAAGGGCGTTGGCGAAGAGCCGCCGTAGCTGACATGCACCCCTGCTGCAGAAGTAACGTCTTACCAAGAACTCCAGCTCCGTGCGCTCCTCCATTGTGAACTTTGATCTGAGGCAGAACCTGAAACACACATTTTAATGATGGTGGGCAGCTTCGTCACACAAATATCAAAGTCAGACAAAACTAACAAAATCCATTTTAACAAGTCAATTTAGTCATGAAAGCTCTCAAGATCATACATGGAATGCCTGTCAGTGACACTTACCTATCTACTAATCTATCAAGAGAATAATCAATAGATTAAATCATGTCATTTTTTGTCTTGTTGCCTTTTTTTTCTTGTTATCTTGGTTTTCATCTTGTTAAATAATATTTTGTCTTCTCAGGTTGGTTTTTGTCTCGCTACGTCATTTTTTTGTCTTGTTACATCTTTTTCTGTGCTGTTTTGTTTTGTTTTTTCAGTTTTTCAATTGTCAAGATTGTGACAGTATTAATTGATGGATTAATGGAGAAAATAATCAACAGATAAATCAACATGGTTAGTTGCAGCCCAAGTATCAATACTGTGAAAACGAGTATTGAAAGCATTTCAAATGTCCTCAGACGCAGGACCATGAGGTAGAGTAGAGTAGAGTAGAGTGGTACCTTGTGGTAGATGGCAGGAGGGGACGTGACCAGCGTGGGACAGAAGGATGTCACACCGTGCTCCAAGATCTTTTTGGCTACAAAAGAAACTCCGCCACTGACGTCCTCGGAGGCCTGAGAGAAGTCGATGCCATATCCTCCTGGAGGGAGAGAACAGAGCGGTGAGGACATGTTCTGTAAGACAGACCATCGCTGTCCACTGACCAACTATGTGACCACTGACAGACGACTAGGTGAACGCAGCGAACAGCCTGTGTGTCAATTTCATAAACAAGTTACTGATCAGCTGTGGAAGATGTTTTATTTGTGTGTGTGTGTGTGTGTGTGTGTGAGAGAGAGAGAAAGATACCATTGATCTGAACATCAATAAAGCCCGGGGCGATGATGCTGCCTTCACAGTCCACACGCTTGTCAGCGTAACCCTGCTCATCAAAGAACAGCTTCTCTGGATCTAAAATCCTCCCGTCACGCACCCACAGGTCCTCTCTGTACACACACACACACACACACACACACACACACAGTGAGTATCTGTTATGTTTTAATCTGAGGTGTGTGTGTGTGTGTATGTGTGTATATGTGTGTTGTACCTCTGCAGCCGGTGGTCTCTCAGTATTCTGCAGTTGATGAACTGAATGATGGGAGCGTCAGACACTGATTTGTTGGACGGCATGTTTCCCTCTCAGCAGACGAGCGGAGACAAACTCAGTCCACTCTGCAGGCGACTGGAAGACACAGCAGAGTAAATCAAACGCTCCTTTTTGTTACAGAAACAGGAACCTCACTTCTAAGGACTGGAGAGATTTGAAGGTAGAGCCAGTAGGATTCGTCTGAACTGATCCTAAACGCATCAGGACATTAAATACCAACGTTCTGGGTTGCTGAAACGTCCCAAGCAGCAAAACCATGAGAAAAAATAAAGAAATACAGGCAGAGAGTTGCAGCACACCTGCAGATACAGACACCAGAGATTATGTTTACAGGAGTCTATAGTACATTGTTTTTGTTTTTTTTGTTTTTTAAGGAAAATGTTGCAGACTTTAACTTTAAGAGAAAGTCTCTTACTTTCCGTCACTTTTGAATTACCTCAATATAAATGAAACTGTTTGGCCTAATATAGTGTTTTTAGGGCTGCAACTAACAATTATTTTCATCATAGATTAATTGGCTGATTATTTTCTCAATTAATCAATTAGTTGTTAAAATCTTTGTTGGTATACAGATTAAATAATCCAGTTACATGTAATCTGTTCCTCCCCAAACCTGCGTGAACTTTTTTAAACAATACACAGCTGTACCTGTCATTAAAAAAATCAGAAGCAGAAGGAGATTTTTATTTACATAATTTTTACTTTTGGCATTATATTTTGTGTTTATGGTGGTGGAAACATAACCACTTTTGTCCACAGAGGTCTCCAAAATAAACAAAATATTAAAGTTCCTTGTAGTGGTTTTAAGTAAAGGATCTCCTTCCTCTACAGGGAAAAATGTATTAAAATGCAATAAAACCAGGTAAATCATGTTTGGTTTAGTTTCCTTTTAATGCATAACTATCACGGGATGTGCAGCCACAGATGCAGCAGTATTAAATGATTTCTGATAGCTTATCACTGTAGGTGCAGCAGCTGACTTTGACCTCTGAGCTTCTTTATGCTCTCATGGCGCTTTTGGCTGATGTTGCAATAAATAAAATAAACTCTTAATGCACTTTGCCGTCGTCTCTCAAATTATGTTCACGTATAATATCACCTGCTGTATTTGGGAGACATCTGCTTCTGGCTCTGATCCGTGCTCTGCGTTGAAATGCACGATGCCAAACTTCATTTAGCAAAGAAACAATTTAAGACCTACTTAGCTCTAACCTGATTTACTCACCGTGAGAAAGAAACAGGTGACACGTCTGAGAATGTGCAGAATCCGGTTGTCAACTCGGCATACACTAAATACACAGCACAACTCTTATTCCAGTCAAATTTAAACTTGTCCAGCCGTCAGCACGTCGCTCTTCTTCGACAGAAATCCTGGAGCACGGCAGCATAAAACTACCGTATTTTGAACCGAGTTCGGCGACCGAACATTCCGTATTTCACTTCAGCTGTTTTCAATAATAAAAATTTAAAATAACCAAACCAGTATTTTACTGTGTCAATGTACTTAACTTGTGTTGGTACTGTCCACAGTTCAGCTGAGTCTGTCGAATAGAAACAGGGGAAACGGATGTCATGTGACGAAGCGGAGCTGCGGGTCAGCTGATCAAAACTAAATAGAAAAAAAAAAA
>JAJHUR010121831.1:2297-17068 GCA_027495735.1 Lutjanus campechanus | reverse complement strand
AGTCTAGAACATACACACACTCCCCCACAAGCAGACAAACAAAGCTCCTGACACTACAAAGTCCAAATAGATGTTATTCAGTTACTTAAATTATAGACAGCATGCACCACTTTCCTTACTTTACATGTACTATATTCATACTCACAACAGACCCTCCACAGCCACAAGACACATTAACTCAAGAGCCATGTTTAATTTGCAGAAACAAGAACACAAAATGAGTCTTTTGAATCAAACTCACATTTGTATTTATTCCAAAATCTACCAGTTTTTTTCTACCAGTGACTAGAAGTTAAACAAACAAAAAATGTCTGCCTCTGTTCAAGGTCTTCAATCAGAATATGCTGTTTTAGTACATTTTAAATCACATTTTACTGTCCTCTTGTGTTATGTGTCTAGGAAATAAAATTCCATTAGCTTGGTACATATCTGTTCATTTGATTGTGTTTGTTTATGCTTTTGGTAAAGTAACATTTCCTCCGATAGCATGCCATGTAGATTAGTCATGTCTATCAAAACTGAATGATAAATTCTTACCAAATAAGCAGAGTTGTAACAGAGAGACTGGAATTTGGATAAAAAACAAACAAACTGTAAAAGCTCTCCGAGGCTCTAAGGCCCCTCGGATTCTTCTCTAAATGCAGCTTGGATACTTAGATAGATAAAATGTACTGTACTTGTATATACTGCAATGTAGAGGCGCTTGAAAACTGGTCATAATTTTCTTCTTGTTTCTTGAAATAAAACATGACTCTTGTAAAGTCTGTTTCCTTTACTATGCAGTATGTAGGGGTAAGAAAACCAAGATGGCATTTTTCAAACTTTGTTTTGCAACTTGGGACTGATAAATTCTTAAATGTGAAGAAAATAATGTTCTCTCTAGCATGATTCTCCAAGCAAACTTCATTTAACTGTAGTAAATGTATCCCACAGTAATTGTAGGCTATACGGTGTGTTGAGGAAAGAGGGTTGAAATGTGGTGAGACTTCAAACTGTGCAGGCAGCACATATCACAGATTATTATCATTATTACTTGTTTAATGTGGTATGAACGGTTCATTAGTGACTACACTAATAACCACAACAGATTCATGAGTACAGTTGTTGGCTCAATTATTTGTAAAACATTTTCAAAAGCTGCGTGAGAGACGTGGATCAGGAGACGAGCGCACGCGTTGGGCAGCTGTTCTCACGTTGTACACGGAATAATGTTGACTTGTCCCATTTGATGTGTTTGTGGGTAACCATAGCAACAGCCATAGTAACCAGAGGGTGTAAAGGCAGATGCTGTGTCAGCCACGTTGTTTTTTTTGCCAGTGTGTGTATGAATGAATGGCGCACAGAGGTGAAGCCAAAAGAGAAGTTTACCACTTGTTAATCCCAGCAGCTTTCTGTCAGTATAACACAAAACAATTCAAGAGCACCACAAACTACAGCCTCTAAAATAACCACTCTGTTGAATCAGCACCTCTCAGGAACAATTTAAAAACAAAAACTGAATGAAGGTACAATTGGGCTTATTTCAGAGCTGTTGCAGTAGAGTGCATTGCTTTTAGTTTAAACCAGAATCACCTAATAAATTCGCAACTGAGCATATTTGTTATTTGTTAAATGTTATTTGAAAACTCATTCTGCAAGCTAAAATTTATTAAAGCCTTTTGACTTCTGATCGGGATCTATTTTTCTTTTCCCTTTTAGCTAAAAAGAAAATGCAGTTACTGCAGTTTTGAAAAGCAAATTTTGGTCAAAAGTACCTGGTTACCCCAAAATATTAAATGTCTGTCAATATGTATTTGTCAGTAATGTAGATAAATCCTAATCCCAAACTTATCATAGTGTCCCAACGTCACTCCCTATTTCCCACCAAAATGTGAACCATTTATTTTGTTGTTGTTGAGTTTGAATTACCCAAAGTGCAAAATGTATCAATTGTGCTGTGGCCTCAGAAATCCCCACAGTGGAACAAAACTACTTCACTACCTTTTGCTAAAAATATCTTAATTGAATGCTCCGTCTTTGATAGATGTCAGAAATTACCTTCAAGTACGCTACACCTGTCAGTCATAGTGCATAATAATGATGATGCAAGTGTGTGAAAGTCTAATTCATTACTTAGTGCAGCGCAGCGGTTCCCAACCTTTTTTTGTCTTGTGAAGCCTTAAAAATTGCAACCCTCAAACTGGCAAGACTCGGGTCAGGAACAGCTTCATTGCAGCATAGTTGAGTCTGCAATTAAGGTCTCTTTTAGGCCACTTACCTTTTTGTGAGAGTCAGGTGTATTGACCCTGTAATCCTGAAAGTAATTTGACTTTGAGAAAATTGTTGTATGCATTCACTCTATGCAGATAAAACCTGTCTCTTGTGGTTCTCCTCCTTCTCAGTTACACTGGTCAGACATCCTAATTGAGCAGTTGCTAAATGTCATCTTCTTTTTTTTCCCTTTCAGATATCACCATCTGTTCTTTAGTTTTACCACAGATCTTTTGTGGTTTTGTGGTCCACTTGCACTGTTTTTTCTTGACATTTTCCCTTTCTTTACAGCTTTGTGCCAGTATAATGTAAATTACATATTCAGTTAGAATCTGTAGGTCATGTGGAAAAATCTGCAAGCAATCAAAGAAGAAAAGAAGGAAGGGTTCTGCTTTCTTCCCTCTGTGTTCAGTATTGTGCAAATGCATAGTGGATCGAGATAATTAGCAGTTGGAAGGGAATTATAGTGCATGTATATGTACTATAGTGTTGTCAGAAGTCTGTTGCTAAACCAGGACCGACTGCAGAACAAGTTCTAATTAATTATTCTGTCAAGGTGTTGCACAAGTGTGAACCCACTGTGATGACACCCACTGGTTTGTGGACTACCATTTTGAGGCCTTGAGTTTGACACCATGGGGGTGCCATCTTGGTTTTTGACACCATTGCATGTGCATAAATGACAAGAGGTGGGAACTGGTTGATGACGTATTGCGACTCAGGCGATGCTTGGTCTTGGTCTTGGCTTGTCCATTAAGCTGTAAAAATGATGGCCTGCTGGTCACAAAGTTTCTCGTGTTACAGCTAAACAGAACACTGAAATATGTTTCTGAAAATGGGCAAAGCAGTAACAAGATGTTTGATCAACACCGTTTACTTGACAGTTTGATCTGAGTTTCTGGAGGCTCAGATGGAAACCGCACTCAAAAAGTCAGCTGTCTGGTTACAATCGTTCTCATATTACAGCTCAACAGTACATGGGTTGTGACAGATGAGAGGCTTGTCCGAGACTTAACCCAGCTCAGTGCTGGACAAAGTACGGGAGACCACTCAGCAGTGAGCGACTCTATGGGAACTTTCACACCAGAGCCCCGTGCAGGGACCAGAGTACACTTGATCCTCACATCCAGTTCATTTAAATAGTGTGAGCACTCTGTGCTGTACTGTGTGGTTGCACCGTTCAAGACAACCCAGGCACAGATCAAACAACCGCGTCCGGGTCCACTTTAAAGAGGTGTCTCATGTAAGGTCAAGTGTACAAAGCAATCTAATGTGAAAATACCTTAATTGGGACAATTATTTACTGAATGAACAATCATGCTGTATTGAAGAAGACTTGAAAATAGCAACTGAGACCATTAACTCATTAAGACACAGTATATTAAGGTAATAACTCCAGTGAGAAGAAGGGTCATTTTGCTGTAGCAGTACATACAATCAGACTTTTTTTTTAACCACAGGAGTTCCCCGTCTCAGCCATAAGATCCGTTTCAGACCTGTTAGCTCCGTCCACTATTTAATATACAGTCTATGGTTGAGCATGCTCCATGTTGCAGACATACCTATGTTGCCATAAAAGGTCAAATCAAGATCAAACATGATTATCAAACTCAGGATCCTTCTATATTTTAGTAATGAACGCCACTCTCCATCAGAGCTTGCCTCCTTGATAACCGGTGCAGCAACTTTGCAAAATCTCTCATGTTAGCACCTTGTTTAGTGTGCATTACCTGTAGCAGTGCACTGGATGTAAGTAATTTCAGGTTGACTGGCAATTCACTCTGTGGCCGTCCTGCCTGTAGCCTTAGGCAGAGGGGTTGCAGTGGGGAAGGAGCGCCAGCACCAGTCAATTACCAGTTAATAAACAGTGGAAATTTTCTATTAGTGCTTGTTAGTGCGTGTAAAAGATTGTTGGTATGTGGAATTGGGGGAAGGCACTGTGACTATGGAATTAAAAAAAAAAAAAAAAATACAGCCATATTTTCTTTCTCTGGGTCTAATATACATCACCCAGTTCTCTGTGCGTACGCCGTTTATGGAGATAATATTCGTTATTTGATTTTTAGCAGGCTATACAGTGCAATATATAGTATTTGCAAACTCATTTTTTCCTTTTGAACAGTCCAGAAATGTGTACTCCGGGCTGCACAGTGTCTTGTCATTGATAACATTATAGGACCCTGGTGGATACGATGCACAGACCCTTTTTGGATAGTGGTTGTCACAAATCGGATGTGTGGTAAATCTCCCATATATCTTAGAGCTGATTTCACAGTGCTTACAGAGGAATATTGCTTTAAGGAAAAAACAGTGCACCTGAGTAGCCTTGGGAAGTAAAACAACATTAATTGGATTTGGGGAAGTCATCCCTACCAAGGGGACACCACTCAGACAGCCTGACAGCCATGAGCATGAATCATTAAAACCCTACCCTGTCATATTAGACCACTACCAATAACCACCGCTACTCACATTTGTTGACACACAGAGCCAAGAGCTGTAGCAGAGTGTAACTAGGCAAAAAATACTCACAGTAGATACAAGACAGTCACGATAAATGGGCCCGTCCATTCTATCCTGCAGGAGTGGCTGTAATTACACACATTTTACATTTATCTTCCGGAAAAGCAATGGATGCCGCTCTGCTAACCATTGCCACCTGGAACCAGCATATGGGCTGGCGCCCTCTTGGGGTAATGGGTGGGGCGGACACTCTGTCGACCATTGGGTCATTGGTAACCAGCAGCTGGGAGGCCGCCCTCTCATCATATCAACAAATCTCGCATTAATTAGCTCACCTGCCCGTTTCCTCCCTCTTCCTCCCCACGCTCCCCGAAGTCCTCCCATCAAACCTCCCTCAGCCGGCTTTCAGGCTCGCCTTCCTCCCTCTCTCATCCTACTTCCACACCTGGGAATTGCTCCAGCCTCTCAACTTTATACCTACAGCTCCACAGACACACACACACACACACAGACACTGCTATAAACGAGACTGACAATTGACTTCGAGAAAGCTTGGATCTCATTGATTTTTTTAATGGTGCTTCACTGATACCTTATTAGCATTGGGATCACCACTGATATGGTCATCGCTGAAGACCCGCATGTCCTTTGTGCTTGTCGATATAATTTGCACATTCACAGGTGGAAATGATCTCACAGCCTTTGTTGTTATGCTCGCCCGGCCTCTTCCCATTGGCTGTTTAAAGGAGTTCAATAAGTGGACCAGTGGTTTACTGTATTGATCATAGTCACTGTCTGCACTTTAATGGGAACAAAATCTATCCTCGCCTCGGCATCCTTGTGTACCTCCAGCTCTGTGAGACGTTCTCATATAAAATGTTTTTCATACCAAATTGAAAATAACGTCTCATGCTAATTATTGCATGATTGTGTGGATTTAAATAATTGTCCTATACAGAAAGTGCTGTTTAACATTTTGAAGCATAATAGGATGTCATTAGCAAATAACTAATTACTTGAAAAATATTCCAAAAGGAGATTTTCTCTCCTTACACCAGCAATCATTTGACAAAAAGTAGGCGTCAAATTTTCCTAATGGTTTATATCTCATTAAGGGCCAAGCCTCCTCATTTACACATCAATTCTTTATCTGAATGATCCCAGTGCACATCCCTGCCTTTGAGTTGAGGGCTGGGCAATATATCAATATTATATCAATAGAATAATATGAAATGAGGCTATATATTTTCATTATACCATGATACAGCGTAAGTGGTGTCATTTCCTCGTTTTAAAGGCTGCATTACAGTAAAGTCATAGAATTTTCTGAACTTAACCAGACTGTTCTAGTGTTTGCCCTTACCTGCTCAGTCATTATATCCACATCACTGATAATTATTTATCAAAAACATTTATGCAAAAACATTGTAGGTGTTACAGTTCCAAGTATGGTCTCTGATTAACAGATTTTGCTGGAACACAACCGGAAAAAGCTTTAAACAGCAGTAAGTGAATACAGCGTGCCATTTCTTTTCGGCAGCAGTTTGCTTTATGGGTCAGAACGACACCAATGATATGTGGAAAAATCTCCAGCCTCTGAGAAGTGGCGCACCAAAGCGCACTGCTGTTCACTGTGTTTATCTTCATTAAATAACCTTAAAAGAACAACAGGCTGCTACAGTATAACCCTACTGACCTGTGCACCCATCAGACCTGTCAGTTATAACTCCAAAATTTGCTTTTTTATGAAGATGTCTGATTACCACAGCTCATCATAACAGTTTTTTCGACTTTGTTGCTAGCGAAAGTAGCTCATCTTTTGTCATTGAAGCAGATTGCAGTGCAAATGCTGTTGTACATTAATTACTAAACCATTTGATCATGTACAAGGTGAGAAAAATTACAATTATTGCTAAATTGCTGATCTACATTCACTTTCACCCAGCCCTTTTGCATGTTGTGCTGCTGCGCATTTGGAGGATGTTCAGGGCGTATGGACGGTGCTCTGAACGCCCTGAACATCCTCCAATTGGTCGCGTACACTGACCACTGGGTACACCACACATGCATAACCTTTATTCATTATGTAAATTTCAAATGAGTTTGCAACGCATGCTTTTGCATCCCTTTGGACCTGGGTCTGTATATTGCGGAATATCAAGATATTATTTGTAAGTCCAATTGCTCAGCCCTGCTTTATACGTTATGAAGCTGTGATGGGACCGTTCTGATAGAGTGGATAGATCCCACTACTGGACCAGCAATCCTTTTTCAAAAGTAGGCATCAATTTTTTTTAAATGGTTCATATCTCATTAAGGACGAAGCCTCTCCATTTACACATCAGCTCTTTATCTGAATGATCCCAGTGCACATTCCTGCCTTTGAATACCTTATGAAGCTGTGATGGGACTGCTGATGGAGCGGATAGATCCCACTAGTATTGCTCAGGCCGACTCTGGAGGGTACTAACATACAAAGCAATCTAGGCTCGGGAAGATTGGCCCACGACGCTTGCCTGTCTCAGGTGACTGATAAAATCCAACCACCATCGAACAACCAGCACCGTCCGTTATAGTCCTCCAGTCCCTCTGGTCCAACGCCACTCCGTCTCTCTTAACCACAGGGCTTCCATATGGGCACCTATTATGGCTGCCACTTAATTACCTATCAAAAAACATTTCACTGCACTTGACGGAGGGCTGGCAGGAGGAGAGAGGGAGGGAAAAAAACAGAGGAAAAAGAGCAGCATAAAACAGAGTGAAATATGGGAAAGTGGGACTGAGGGATTGATAGAGAGGACGAGCTGTGCATCTGTGGAGTGAATTTGAATAGATGGAGACAGACACAGGGGGAGTGGAGGAGTAGCCTTGCAGTGCAGATGGGGAGAGCAGTGATCTTGCCAGTATCCTGTTTTTTTGTTTAGTGTTTACAAACACACACAACAAGAGAGAAAAGGGGGAGGGTCCTGGCCAGTGGAGGCTATAAATTACCTGTGATTGATGCTTGCCGCCGTGGAGGACGACAGTTAAAGACGTGCGGTGCTCATCGCTGACCCTCACTTCACTCCCTCCTCCCCCTTCTCAGCTCACCCTCACCCACACACAACAACACACAATTAGCTGTTCTGTCTGTCACATGGCCCACCCTTAGCGGTCATACACCAAAATAATAATCATTTCCTACCAGACGGGCCGCTGGTTAGAAGAGCAGCTTTCACCACAGGGGGTTTGATGCATTAGCCACGGGCTTTACGCTCTAAATGTCAACTTCCATCACTCCGTTTCAGGCAAACACATCTGCTATATGTCCGAGGAATATAGATTTCTTTTCCCTTTTAGTAAGATATTGGCTCCTTTTTTATTGATATTAAAAAGCTGGACAACTGCCTCAGTGTTGTGGACTTGTGAGCAGACAGCATGGTTACTAAAAAAAACTAGAATTAAAGGTAACTTCAAAACTAGGCACAGAACAGATCTAATTATATGGAATTAAGAACTGTGTAGAGAAAGCTAAATCAAGGCTGAAGCTCTAATGTTTGCCTCAAAAATGTGAGACATCAAACATTGTTTTTAGTGTTTGTCTTTTGATCTTGGCATTCATAGTAGAAATCAATTGAAAATTTAACACCTGCAGGTTATGATATTTGCATCCTGGCGTGAGTCTGTTTGTTAAAAAGGTGCAGTGATTAACTGATTATTAACTTCTGATGATCCTTTCATAGGTTTAAGTAATTTATTAAGAAAAAAGTCAAGTTTCCCTCTATTCCAGCTTCTAAAATATGTGACATGAAGATGTCTTTACTCCTTAAGGACAGTAAACTGAGTAGTTTGGGGTTGTGGGCAAAACCTCCATGATCTCTTTCAGACAGAAAGATCTGCTATATGTCCAGGGAGTATAGATTTCTTTTCCCTTTTAGTAAGATATTGGCTCCTTTGTATTGACAATAAAGAATCTGACTTCGTTCAAGCCTTCAATCTTCAGGACCCTGTGAGTGGACAGCAAGGTTACGAAAATAACTACAAATAAACTTGACTCAAAAACAAGGCATAAAAGTAGATCTAATTATATGAAATTAAGAATTGTGTGGAGAAAGGTAAATCTAGGCCAAACCACTAATGTTGCCTCCAGTAATAATTCAAACATCAAACATTGTTTTCAGTGTTTGTCCTTTGATCTTGGCATTCGTAGTAGGAAGAAATCTAAAATTTAACACCTGCAGGTTATGATATTAGCATTGTGGCATAAGTCTGTTATTTGCTGAATATTTTCTGGTTTCTGTACTCCTTTATGACAAAACTGAATATCTTTGGGTTGTGGGCAAAACGGGGCATTTGAGGACATAATCTTGGGCTTTGTGACACAGTGATCAGCATTTTTCATCCATTTTCTGACCTTTTATAGACAAAACAACTAATTAATTGTGAAAATAATCGCCAGATTAATTAAAAATGAAACTAATCACTTGTGTAGCCTTAGTTTGTTTACATCATTGTTATTTAGCATTCAACAAACTATAAATATGAATTTTGAAAGTGTTTTCACACATCTGTCAAAACAGGAATTTGTTGTGGGCTCACAGAAGATGGTATAAAATCATAAGAGTCCTCAGTATTTTGGATATTCTGTGGGGGAAAAAATATATATACAGTATGTATACATGTAAATTAAGTATGTTCCTGGGGACTAATTTCCCTGTTGATTATATGGAAATTTTAATATAGACTAGTCAACTAATCTAAAAGTCAGAACACTGAACATTGTCCAAAAAAAATTTCGATTGGCAACGGTAAAACTGGAGAGAAAAATGAAAAAAAAAACAACTACTACTACTAATAATAATAATAACAAAATAATAATAATTCTACAGCCCAAACCCAATGTAAACTCATGAAATATGTGATTAATATGGCCCAACCCAACCTAACCCAAACCTGTCGGGTTCGAGCACAGATCTCAGGCTCTATTTCCTCCACAAAAAGGCAATGGGATTCTGATTTAGTACAGATAATAACCTCTGTGGCAAGTTTATGATACTTGCACATTTTTTTGAGCATGATTCAGTGTCATCTGAACTGAGTGAGTGTTTGGCAAGATGACATTTAATGTCCCCGACAAGTCCAGTTGCTTTCGATTTAATCTTGCTTTGGCTTACAATGACCTGGACGAATGAGAACATTCACGGACAATGTCCCCGACAACTTCTCTAGTTCAACAACCTCTCTCTCAACTACCTTTGTAAGACTTAAGAGGTTCAAAATTTTATTCCCAGACGAGGGAGCCAAAGGTTCTAACATGCTAGCTCATTTTCAGGTTTTAGGACTCATTCCTGCAGCACTCTAGTAGCACAGGGAGAGGAGGGGTACCGTGTTTAACCGACAAGAATTTCTGGTGTTGACTAGCAAGGGTAGCAACGTTTAATCATTTCTAATTGATTATTTGTGCACATCCATAATGTAAAAAAGTACTTTTAATGTGTGAACAGCCAATGTTTCAGACCAACGTTTTCATACACTTACATTTATAGCTTGAAATGTGATTAAAAATCATCAACCCATCATGCAAAGTGACAGAGTTCTTGTTGATGGCAGAGACACTTTGTTGTTCACAGGTATTTTGATTTCACATGTATCCTTGTGAAGAGTGACCAGCTAGTGCCAGAGGGTATTTTTTGAGATTATATCAAAAGAATGAAAAAAAAAAGTTGCAGTATTGAGCCATGATACTGTAGGATAAATCAATATTCATTTTGTCTCTTGTAGCTTGAAGCTGCCCTCCACAATCCTGTTCATTGTGCATTGTTGGGCTTCTCTGCAGCGAGCACCTCCTTACCTCAAGGCTACCTCTGGGTAAGTAACGCTTGCCTATACACATTACACACACGTGCGCATGCATGCGCACACCCACACACCCCATTGAATGCCAAATAACTAAAACCAATGACAAGGCAAAATAATGCATATTTTACAGTTGCTGATAATTTTAGCTTTTAACACAATTACCATGGCCATTTAACTGTCCTTCCCACATTCTGCACTCATTCATTTAAAAAAGAATGAAAAATGTATCTCAAGGCTGTGAATGGGACATGCACCATTTCTCTCTGCAAAATGTCACCAGGAAACTGTGAATTAATACAGTATAAAGGCTAGTGGTAGGTAACTGCTTCAGAGTGCTTTATGATGAGTGGGGCAAATTGTGGCGCCAGACTATCACATCACAGTCCCTGGACTTGTGGGAATTTATCTGTATCTAGAAAGAGGAGGGAATTCAGAGGGGGAAAAATGATGCAAAGAAGCTGCTATTAATCTTTAAGTTTCAATTTTTTTGTTCCCCCTCCTTTGTGGAGATGGTGGTCAATTTATCAGGTAATCCTCTTTCAACCTAAAAGGTGGCTAAATCAAGTGTGGGCTCAGAGACACGGCGTACAGCTCAGTGTTTCAGACTTAATTGCTTTGTGTGGAGCTATTCTAAAGAGGACTGGATGCTCACTCAGATAGGGAAAGGCAGATATTGTGCAGCTGGCATTTAGGGCACTGAGATATCAGTGTTTGCAGGGCCAAAGGACGCTCTGACTTCAATTTCTCTTAGAGCTCATACTATTACACATGACTTAAATGCCCCTGACCTTGGCCTCCCACACCATTTGGAGGAATAAAGGTAGCGTGTCCACATGCTGCGTGTTACGCCGAGTTTAAAGTTAGTGAGTAGTGCTAGACTGAAGTGTTGCATGAAAAGGTTTCCGTTACACCCACATGCATTCATGCGCAATAAGCCATTAACAATTGCTTCAGTTATCTGCAGTGCTAAAGTTCATTTATTTTTAAAGCGCAGCAGAAAGGCACAGCAAAGAGACGAACATTACTAAGTCAAGACCAAGTCAAATCTCATGCCATTCAAAGGCAGTCCAAATCAAGGAAACTGATAAAGAAGAAAGGGCTATAGAACAGGGGTCAGCAACCTTCACTCTCAAAAGAGATATTTTTGGCCAAAAAAAATGAAGAAAATCTGTTTTGAGCCACAACTGTTACAGTAAATTCTCTATTTTCCTGAGGAGACTCGAGAATAGCCACCAACAAACTGTTGAGGAAAAGATGTAAAGCTGCAGATGAAGGCAATGAGGAACATTTTAGTTGACAAAATATTCAATCATTTATTTTTATTTGGTGTATAGACCGCACATATTTAGAATTGGACAATATAAGAGTCACTTTAGACCTACAACAATGATAAATGAAGATAAAATGACTATCATGCTACTTATAGACCAACAACAAATTAATGAAAGCGTACATTTGGAAATATCAGTCAGTGTGCTATTCTCTGAAGTGTGTTCTTTAACTTTTTATTCTTCATTAAAGGTCATACAGCAGTGATTTATCTGGCAGGGATAATGTACAGTGAGCAGGTCATTATTGTGAAATAAACCCTGACAGAAGTGGAGTCTGCAATCATCCTGAAAGAGTTTATTTCACAATAAAGACCTGCTCACTGTACATTATCACACTTATTACATGGTTACTTACCAAAAAAATCAATAATTAGACACAAAATGTTAATTTTAAAATGATTTTATGGATTTAAAATTATTTTATTGCTCCTTTAGAGTCGATCAGAACTGCAGCCACGTTCTGTTCTTCATACAAATAACAAACCTGAGAATGCTGTAACTAACAAATCACAACTGAGTATGTAATAAAGCAATGTAATAAAGTAATGTAATGACCCTTCCATCTTTTTTAGTTTCCTTGGTTCAAGTCATATCTCAAGTCTGACAGAGCAAGTCTCAAGTAGTGGTGGATGGTAAAGAAAGAACGCCGGTCTGAATTTGCCTTACGGTATGGATTCTGTCTATACTGTTATACCGTACTGACGGGTAGAGACCTCACTTTGCTTGACCGAAAAAAGTGTCAACGAGACAATGAGCAGAAAATGCTAATCTGCAAATAATGCTGGACAATAGTGGTTACAAGGGGTGGTAATGTTTTGTGGGAAGTTTTTTTTCCTGTATATTATGTTGTTTAGCACACCAAATGTTCTTAAAATACATCTGTGCTATGTGAAATATGTCCTAGTTATAAGAGTGCAGTAATAGTTGCCATTCAGAAGCACTTTCATTGAAATGTTAAGCGAAATAAGTATACAATGATACATACCATTAAAGTCTGTTAAGTGTTAGCCAACTGCTGTCACCCCATTGGCTTTTGGACTACTGAAGCCTTGAGTTTGGCATTATGGCAGACAACATCTTGTTCTTTTTGTTTTTGGAGCTAGAAGTGACCATACAGTATCTGGACGAGAGGGTGGAACAGGGGAGGTTGCCATGGTAACGACTTGAGAGGTCATTCTACTCTAAATGGGACCCTAATGTATAAAATTAACATCATGCTGTAGTGAAGAGGACTTGAAACTAGCACTTGAAATCATACATGAGGAAAATGTTTACTGAGGTAATAAATCAATTGAGAAGTTGGCTAATTTTCCCATAAGCTCACATACAACTGGACTTCTTTTTGCAACCAATCAAGTCGCCCCCTTCTGACCATTATAATGAATGTATGTTCAAGGCAGTTCCACAATGGCATTGCAAAGCAGCCTTTGGACAAAAGTAAAGACATAATAACCCTTCCTGTCTCAGTTTCCTCACTTTAGACCCCAGGCAAGTCTAAAGTAAGTGAAGTTTGAAGTTAAATTTCAAGTCACATTTTTGTGACATGCCCGACTTGAGTCCAAGAAGTATTTTCGTGGCAGTAACTTTCGAGAAAACTTCTCAAAAGAAAAAAAGAGGTTGGATCTGAATCTTAGGGAACCGTTTGAGGTTCCACTGAGATGGAGCATTGCTCAGTAAACAATGAAAATGCACCTCTTGATTGAATTATAATTGCATTTTTTGATTTGGAGGCAGTCACATTTGATATTCTGAATAAACTTTGGTACACTTATTGCATTTCAATAAGCTGAAGGTGCCTGCTTGTATAGAGACCCAAGAACTGCAGCTCCTTTATGCTACCTGCAACATCTCGGAGGTCTTTCACATAAGAGTTGACATTTCCAGAGGACATTTTCGTTATGACTTGGAATTAAAATCTCGAGTGTGAATTTCCTTAGCTGTACATTCCTGCTTACATATTCAGGAGTTCTGGAAACCACTCTTGCAAACAGGACAAACAGCAGCTCCCTGAGCGCTGAGCATATCTGACCTTCTTCCAGCACAGTCAATGTTACATACTGTACAGTACAACATGTAACCAAAGCAAAAACAAACTGGTATCCACTAAAAAAAAAATAATAGTGAAGGCCTGAGGATCCAGCAAGAATAATTAGTGGCTGAGTGTTCCCGCCCCCAGTTGGTTCTACCTCCCTGGCAGGCTTGTCAAATAAGGGATGACACTAATCATGTTAAAGTGAGATGGGCCATGGGGATTTCTGTGTGCTTTGATCAGAGTAATGACATTGTGTCTAATCAGCCTGATACCCCAGTGTTTCCCTGTTTGCCTTCACCTTCCTTGTCCCACTTTACCCAACATCCTACTACCAACTCAGCCATTAAATCTCTCCTCTTATGCACTCATTCAGAAAGTTAGAATTCATAACAAGTGTCAGTAATGGGAAGCTTGAAACTGCACCCGTTTCAGAGTACATCAACAATCTGGTGACCCATGGTTTTGGCTTCTTAATGTGGCGAATACAATTGAGCAGAGTGTGCTATCATGACCACTCTCCCACGCTTCCTCGCTGCATCCAGAGCAATCTAATTAATGCTGGCAGAGCATTTACTGTTTGGGAAGTTTTTGTTTCTCCCAAGCTGAGAGGAGGAATCTGTCCAGGGCACGACTCCAGATATCTATTTCTCTAAATAAGTAGTGATGACTTTGTCAGGACACTATTTGCACTGGATATTGGGCGCAGGGAGAGAAGGTGGGGGGTACAATGTGTTCATCGACAGGAATAGTGGTGTGTGTGGAGGTACAGATGGACAGGTGAATGTATAAATTGTGAAGGAGTCTGGGCGGGGGGCTCTGGGTTACACAGAGTCACTTGAAGCCGTGTTTTTTTTTTT
>JAJHUR010121830.1:0-16259 GCA_027495735.1 Lutjanus campechanus | reverse complement strand
TGTCACACAACAACCACATCCCAACACTGTCACACAACAACCACATCCCAACACCGTCACTGCCACACAACAACCACATCCCAACACCGTCACTGCCACACAACAACCACATCCCAACACCGTCACTGCCACACAACAACCACATCCCAACACTGTCACACAACAACCACATCCCAACACCGTCACTGCCACACAACAACCACATCCCAACACCGTCACCGTCACACAACAACCACATCCCAACCCCGTCACTCCCACACAACAACCCCACCCCATCACTGTCACACAACAACCACATCCCAACCCTGTCACTGCCGCACAACAACCACATCCCAACACGTCACTGCCACACAACAACCACATCCCAACACCGTCACCGTCACACAACAACCACATCCCAACACCGTCACCGCCACACAACAACCACATCCCATCACCGTCACTGCCACACAACAACCACATCCCAACACCGTCACACAACAACCACATCCCAACACCGTCACCGTCACACAACAACCACATCCCAACACCGCCACACAACAACCACATCCCATCACTGTCACACAACAACCACACCCCGTCACTGTCACACAACAACCACATCCCAACACCGTCACTGCCACACAACAACCACATCCCAACACTGTCACACAACAACCACATCCCAACACCGTCACTGCCACACAACAACCACATCCCAACACGTCACTGCCACACAACAACCACATCCCAACACTGTCACTGTCACACAACAACCACATCCCAACACCGTCACTGCCACACAACAACCGCATCCCATCACTGTCACACAACAACCACATCCCAACACCGTCACTGCCACACAACAACCACATCCCAACACCGTCACTGCCACACAACAACCACATCCCAACACCGTCACTGCCACACAACAACCACATCCCAACACTGTCACACAACAACCGCATCCCAACACTGTCACTGACACACAACAACCGCATCCCAACAGTCAGCACCACCCTGCTACACCTCTGAAAATACCACGGACACGTGATGGTTTTCCACTTTGTTTTAGATTCTGTTCACAGAGGATTTTAGTTTTTTTTTTACAGTTTAAAACTTTCAAGCACAACCTGACGTCCCAGATTCTCCATTTTTACAAAACCTCATTAGTCGTTTTCTGGAAAAACAAAGACCCACTGCTCTGAAAACACACTGTGTCCCTGGAGAGGTTTACCTTTAATATCCTCGTGTATTTTAATGGGCAACAAAAACACTTGGTTAGGTTTGGTTTCGGAGCAGTGGGCTTTTGTTTTCAGGATAAGTGTGTGATATGAATAAATGTGCAAAATCAACTGTTTGATTTGAGAACAGAAGTTTATTTTGATCAAAAACCACCAGAAACTTTTGATCGTTGCATCAACAGATCAAAGTGTAGATGTTTTAAATATACATTTAAGAACATACTGGAAGAACTAACTAACCCTCATTTTAGGCAAAAAGACCTAAAATAACAGACCCAGAATTAATCAGGAATAACTCCTCAACCCTGTTTACACACTTCTGGACTTCTGGTCACTTTTAAGAAGCCAAGTTTGTATTTAAACCGATTTCTGTCAACATTCCAGGGTCAAATGAAGAAAATAATCTTTTATTAGAAATATCACTTTTATAACCAAGTTCCAACACTTTTCCTCCTGGACTGTAACTGTAGCTGCAAATCTGAAAAACACGTTCAAATACAACATCATGATGCAGTTTATAAAGATATTCTCAGACGCTCGTCAGGTTTTGATCACAGGAGCTTTACTTCAAAACATGACTTATTTCCCTAAAGCCACGTTATTTAATATATATAATATATATAAATATTGATGAGTTTCACAGTTCCTCACTCTGCTCATTTTGATCGTAAACGTGTTACGTCTTATTTAAACAGAGTGAAGAAACCGATCCACCTGAGCTACGACGTCGACGCCATCGACCCCGCTGTTACCCCGGCGACCGGGACACCTGTGGTCGGAGGGCTCAGCTACAGAGAGGGAGTGTACATCACTGAACACCTGTGTCAGACAGGTAACACACAGAACCTGTACAGTGTTCTCACCCTGTTCTGCCTCTGATTGGCTGATATTCTTACTCCTCGTGCCTAAACCCAAATGACCCAAACCAACTAAGGTAACGAGTACTAGCCAATCAGAGGCAGAGTAGGGCGGGTCATGACTTCCTGCTTTGACATATTATTTTTCCTTTAGTAAAAATGGAGCTACACCCAACCACTGCTTAGCTTAGCTTAGCATAAAGACTGGAAACAGGGGCAAACAGTCAGCCTGGTTCTGTCCAAAAGTAACACAATCAACCCTCCAGCAGCTCTGAAGTTGATTGACATGTTACATCCTGTTTGTGAATTAAGCAGTGATTGGCTGAGAGTATTTAATGATCACCACACCTGCTGATCTACATTCACAGCAGCGTCCTGGGGTGGAGCAGAACCTCAGTTTGTTTGTTTGTTTGTTCCGGCGTAAACGTCACACCTCACGCCTCGTGCTCGTCCTGCAGGTCTTCTGTCGGGGGTGGACATGGTGGAGGTGAATCCTCTGAGGTCTCAGAGCGAAGAGGGCATCCAGTCCACCGTCAGCACCGCGGTCGACCTGCTGCTCGGCTGTTTCGGACGCCTCCGCGAGGGAAACCACGCACAGGATTACCGCCTGCCTGAGCCGTGACGGAGACGACGCCGGCCTCGCCGACTGCACTGATGGACACCTGAACATCTCTGATCACCAGCAGGAACTAAAGAGACAATCAGATCTGAACTCCGAGATAATGAAACATCCAAATGTTACACTTCCAGTAATCAGATTACCAGACACGCTGTGATTTCAGTGCACGCTGGTTTTTTTAACCAAATCGCCACATTGGTGAGGTTTTAAACCAAAGAGACTCTCTGCTGTTCACCTCAGTTTGGAGTCAATTTAAAACAAAAAGAATTTTATGTATTGATTTACCTACTGTATCATTTATGCTTTTAATTCACTCTGTAAACTGTCGACAGTGACAATTTTCTGTAGATCATCAATTAACTGTTTGAGCTTAAATGTAAATTCATCAAACTTAATTCAAAACAATGATTTATATTCTGAACATGTAAAAACGTGAAATGATTGATGAATCTTTTTCTGTGATTCCTATTTAAATTAATGTTAAAAGGATATTCCAGAATCATAATCCATCAGTATGTCCTCTGTGCTGATGTGCTGATGTGAAGGTCTTCAGTTCACTAAACACTCTTTTATACACCACACGAGCAGGACGGAGACATTTTCTGTTTGTTTTGTCTTCTTTTCTTTTACATTTGGTCTCCAGTCACTGACATTAACTTCAAACCTGTTTTCTGCTGAAACTCCAGGATTGTTTAGTGAACTGAAGATCTTCACCATCATCACATCATCACAGAGGTGAGGACATACTGATGGATGATCATGTTAGGGTGGAATATCACTTTAAGCTTATTTTTGTGATTTTATTTTCTTTTGCAAAAAATCTATTTGATAAACCAATTAAGGCACGATAAATATGATGGCTGTCAATTTAAAAGATAATTTTTCAAGTTGAGAAAGTCGCAGTTTCTTGTAAAAACGACACAACCAAGAAGTCACAGAAGTGACATCATGATTTTCTCTCTCCTAAAGCTAACGTTAGCCGCTGAAGCTACGATGTTTTGGTACCAGGATGTAGTCACACAGCAGCGAGTCTGACTCGTTCACGGCTGATAAAAGGAGGAGTCACTGATAAAACTTTACAAGGTGCAGTTAAAATAAAATACAACAAACTGACTCTCTGACTTGTAGATCAAACAGCTAATCAATAAGTAGAATTATTGTCAGATTGATCACTAGTTGAAACATGTGAAAACAGGTGGAGCGCATGAACATACGTCATATTTTTCAATTAACGAGACTGTAAACAAACAGTAAAGTTATTATCAGACTGAGGATTTGATCAGATTTCTCATTATTCTGCTTTTAAAGTCGTCACATCAAATCAAAGTTTCTGCCTTTTGCTTTGGTATGATCCAATATTTATTGGTATGACCCAATATTTATTGGTACGCTCTGCAAAGGCAGAATACAGGAACTTCCAAATAAGGTCAAAGGTCAGATCAGAGGTCAGGATTAATATGTAGAAACAATAATCTGATATAAAGATATAAAAGTGATACAATGATCTGCCTCGACAACAAGAAAACTTTAAAGTCATTTTTCTAAGTTCTTTTTAAGTCTCATGGTGTAAACAGGAAGGGGCGGGGCTTCACCTTTCTGTTGGGCAATCTCAAAAATTTCTGTGTGGAAGTTAAACTTGAAACACTGAACAAATTTTGAAAATCCACTGATGACAGTAAGGTGACTGAAATAAAGACGTTTTTAAACCACTTGGTGGCTTTACTGGAAAAAAGAGAAATAAGTTGTTGATGTTGAAATGAGACAGACTCTGTTTCTACAGACTGACCCTGAACACAACCTGACACATCAACACCGTCTCTACAGACTGACCCTGAACACAACTTGACACATCAACTGTTTCTACAGACTGACCCTGAACACAACCTGACACATCAACTGTCTCTACAGACTGTCCCTGAACACAACACTGTTTCTACAGACTGACCCTGAACACAACCTGACACATCAACACCGTTTCTACAGACTGACCCTGAACACAACCTGACACATCAACACCGTTTCTACAGACTGACCCTGAACACAACCTGACACATCAACACCGTTTCTACAGACTGACCCTGAACACAACCTGACACATCAACACTCTCAGGATGGTTTGTTACCTGTGATTCATGTTTGGTTCCAGTTTGTCTAAATTTCCCTGAAATAAAGAAGTTCTGTGTTTTTCTTTGACAGTAAAACAGCAGCAGCTCTGATAAAAACCTCCTCACAGCCACCATTTATTATTTATAATATATGATTTATAATTCATGTTCGATCTATTTTCAGACGTCTTCACTCTTCTGCCTCCAACCTGATACGGTGGAGTTGAAAGAATTTAATTTAATTCATGGCTCTTAAATCAGTAAACAACTAAATAGAACATCTGTTTCCTCATTAACCTCACAGATCAGTCACCTCTCTGAACTCCTCTGTTGATTTTTACAGCAAAAGTTTTGCAACACTTTAATAAGTCACTTGACTCACCTCGAGGCCGAAACAAGAACAGGACGCTTCTCCATCCAAACAGGGAGACCTGAGCTGACAGACAGTGAAAAGATGAATTCACAGGAAATAAAACAGTCAGAACAGTCTGGATAAAACAGGAGGACCTGAAACTGGTGACCAGGACCTGCTGGATGGAATCACACAGCAGAGACTGTTTCAGTGCGACACACCTGACTGACAGTGACGTGACAGACTCATGACCACAACACAAACTCTACATGACTGACAGCTGCTGATGTGACGTTAGCCTACCGTTAGCTCGTAGCTACCTTAAACAGTTAGTCTAGTAATGTGTATTTAGGATACTGTACCTTTAAAAAGTACTGGCCCTCCCCAGCAGGGGCTGTTTGGGACTCACTTCAGACCCTTCAGACCCTTCAGACCCTGGTCCCTGCAGTGGAAACACACTGAGATCCTCCAAACGTTCCTATCTGTTAAAACAGTTCAGTGGAAACACAGCAGTTGTTATTTTGGTCAAAACCCTCAAACCAGAACCTTTAATGTGTAAAACTGAAAACTTACCTGACGACTGAATCTGAAAACAAAGATTATCATGAAAACACGTATGAGTCACTTTGAGGAAACATCAGTCAGTGGAGAGTTTTTCTTCTTTATACTTTATTCTGATTAGAAACATTTTACATCTTCAGTTACATTCTTTAACATTTATCTCTTGGAACAAAACAATCAGTCGCACACGTCAACAGGAGTGCAACTCTTTGCATAAAGTAAGGTAGTGCTGGGTGTCGTGTGCACATGTTCTCTGCAGCAGAGAGACGTCAGAGACTCAGAGACTCAGAGACTCAGAGACATGGAGTGAGTTAATGAGAAGTCAAGTCCTCGTCTCCGAACTGACCAGGAGGTTAAAAAAACAGTCATCTGTCAGTGCAACTTTCAGGCTTCAGTTGTCTGAAGTTATCGTCTGTCCACCAGGAGCAGCGAGCGCAGCTGAAGCCTCGTTTTAAAGATTTAATCTGAAATATATGAACACAGGGGAGTGTTTTTCTGGTGGAATGTAACTAAGTACATTTAGTCGAGTACTGTGAAACTCTGATTACTTGTACTTGACCTGATTATTTCCATATTCTGCTACTTTCTACATTTCAGGAAGGGAAATAATGTACTTTTTTTTACTGCACTACTTTTATCTGACAGCTTTAGTTACTTTGCTGATTCAGAGTATCAGAGTAAAACGTAACAAACGATGTAATAAGACACAACAAGATGAAAAAGATGTAACAAGATGAAAAAGGCAGAATAAGATGAAAGTGAGGTCACAGATAAAACAGATGTGTTCTGAGGTAAAATGATGAAAATGATTTTCTGTCACAGTTCGGTTGGTTTGGAGATATTTGGCAGGTGAGGCGAAGCATCAAAATGATGAAAATGTTGTAAATAAAATCTGTGTAGCTGCTGACTCCGTCCACAGCAGGACATGAGCTTAGCTTCCTGCACCGTCGACCTCCACCTGCTGTAGATTAAACACTGACTACACCTCCACACTTCAAATAATCACCTTTCTGTCTTTCTGCAGTTTGAGCCTGAGACATTTAAAAATATCTGCTGTCTTGCTGCGTTCAGGTGACGCAGGTTATAACAAAGATTAAAGGGTGAAAGGTCACATTTGTTCTTCATTGTTGAAATAAAAGAAACAAGAGGAGCAGCTTCACACACACACACACACACACACACACACACACACACACACACACAGACTTTTTAAATGTCAGAAACTTTATCTGCTGTTTGTCCCCGAGGGGAGTGAACGACCTGACGGCTAAAATAACCTCAAGATACACACACAGAGACACACACACAGAGACACACACAGACACACACACAGAGACACACACAGACACACACACAGAGAGACACACAGACACACACACAGAGAGACACACACACACAGACACACACACAGAGACACACACACACGAGAGACACACACACACACACACACACAGACACACACACAGAGACACACACACAGAGACACACACACACAGACAGATTGTATTGGTGGATCAGGGGGGTGTCAGCAGTCAGTGGGTGTGTGTGTGTGTGTGTGTGTGTGTGTGTGTGTGTGTGTGTGTGTGTGTGTGTGTGTGTGTGTGTGTGGAGGTGACACAGTGAGAATCTGCAGCAGTATTTAAACCTGTCAGTGTCCTGAGGTCATGTGATCAGTGGTGGAGGAAGTATTCAGTTACTTTACTGCAGTAAAAGTACTAATAAAATACTCAAATTAAAAAATACAAATTAAAGTCCTGCATCAAAGTATCATCTGGAAAAAGTACTCAAAGTATTTAAAGTACTGTGAGTAACAGTAATGAGATCAGACTGTTGTTGTTGTTGTTGTTGTTGAGCTCAGTTTAAACTATTTATTTTAATTATGATTCATCTGCTGATTATTTTCTATATTAATTGACTGATTGTTTAGTTTGTAAAGATTCTGAGGCCACAGTTCAAACTGTAACATCACTACAGACACGATTATTAAAATGCTTCAAAGGAAAAGCAGCCAAGATGTAACAAGAGGAAAAATAACAAAGTATGAAGACAAAAAAGACACAAGAGAAAAAAATATATAAAAGATGAAAGACATAAAAAACAAGACAAAGATGTAACAAATGAAACGAGAAGTGAACAATGTTTCCCTCTGAGATGGAGAAAGTGGCATGAAAACTTTAACTACAGTACTCGAGTAAATGTACTTGAATATTTTTCACCACATAATAAAAAGTAGAACCAACAAAGTGGAGTTTTATTTGTCTGAATTCTGACCACAGAGAAAATTTATTTCACACAAAGAATAATTTAAGAATATTTAATAATCAGACTAACTTACAATCATTTATGTTTTTTGTCAGAAACACAAAACTAACAAATCATCACCTTTTAAAAGTTTGATATGTTGAGCTGATGAATAAAGGCCCGTTTGTTTGTTTGTTTGTTTGTTTGTTTGTTTGTTTGTTGGAGTCGTGTTTGTTTGTATCATGATGAAGCTCAGTCCAGTGTTGGTTCTTGTGGTTCTTGTGGTTCTTGTGGTTCTGGTTTTGGTCTCCACCACCTGCAGATGTAAATCTCTGCTCAGCAGATTTATTTATTTAAACGACGCCGTGAGAACGCTGACAGTGACGCAGAACAGTAACCTTGTGTCTGATTAATCGATGATCAATTAATCCGTCCTTAAGAATTTGATCAAGTAAATTTAATTTAATTGATCTGCAATCAAATAAAGTTTTAAAATCTAACAGATTTTATAAAATCTGACTAAATATGTTTAATATGAAGATCTTTACTTCTTTATATTAGAGACAGACCAAGACAGATCAATACATCAGATCAATACATCAGACATCTGATCAATACATCTGTCCCCAGTTAGTGTTACAGTCTTAGTAGTGTTATCAATGATTTTCTAACTGTGATTATTTTGACTGATACTGTAGTGTCAATATGATTTGGGATATTAAAATAATGACATCATTTCCTTTAAAACATCATTAAGGTGTGATTACAGGATAACCTGTAATAACCTGTAATAACCTGTAATAATCTGTAATAACCTGTAATAATGTGTAATAACTTGTAATAATTTGTAATAATCTGTAATAACTTGTAATAATGTGTAATAATCTGTAATAATTTGTAATAATCTGTAATAACTTGTAATAATTTGTAATAATCTGTAATAATTTGTAATAACCTGTAATAATCTGTAATAACTTGTAATAATTTGTAATAATCTGTAATAACTTGCAATAATTTGTAATAATCTGTAATAATTTGTAATAACCTGTAATAATCTGTAATAACTTGCAATAATTTGTAATAATCTGTAATAACCTGTAATAACCTGTAATAATCTGTAATAACCTGTGGTGTCTGCAGGACGTTTCTGCAGCACAGTGACATGTGATGGTATTAACCTGTGATTTGAAAATTGCTGCTGACCATCCTGTCATTTTAATTAAATTTAAATTAACTCTTCAGTCTTATTAGGTTGTAACAACAGAACTCTGTATGTAAACCCAGAGCACGATGTAATAATCATTAAATTAATACTAAAACTAATAATTATCAGAGATGCAGAGATAATGATGCAACATATGATAAAATAAACACACTTATATTTTCAGAACATTATAACTGTGTTTCTCGTTCTTCTCTTAGAATCCTGTTTACTAAAATTAAATTATTCTTTGTGTGACTCGTTTCTCTTCAAAAGATTCAAAATGTTCCTTTGCTGGACAGGAAGTGACATCAGGCTCTTATTGTGAAAATCAGAGCGACAGAAATGTTTCCAAACACTCTGAAGAAAAGAAAAAGACAAACTGATCACATTCTTCTGTTATTAACCTTTGATTATTGATCAGAAACTTGATTTTGATCATCAGCTTTTAAAAAAGACGGTATCGCTAGAAACACACACACACACACACACACACACACACACATTTCAGATAAAAATAAAGGTGTCGCATCACATGTTCAGCCACAGACTCAGCAGATCGGAGTGAAGCTGACGGCTGAAGAGGAGGAGGAGGAGGAGGAGGAGGAAGAGGAGGAGGAGGAGGGTCGGTTGTCAGTCGGTCTCCTGCAGGCCACAGCGCCTCCTGAACTCCTGCCCTCGTTCATGGATCCATTTATTGGACACTGAGGACACAGACGGACGGACGGACGGATGATGAGTTCAGGGGCTCAAATGTCAGAACAACTAAACTTAACTGATGCATTAAAGTGCAGAAGTTAAAACCAATTAGGATTAAAAATGAGAATAAAATAAAGGGTGAGACTCGTGTCTTTTGTTGTATAATTAGTTTAGGGACAGGACTGGGGCAGGACGCAGCAGTATTGATCTTATTGATCATGATGAACCCTTTATGTTCTTTATATAGTTTGATCTGTTTGTTCTGCAGCTGAGAAGAACTCGACTCTCGTATTATCTTCAGTTCTGTTCTGCTTGTGTTCTCCGTACACGCTCACACTGCAGCTTGTTTAAGCCTGGTTCGACTCAGCTTCGTCCCTCAGGTGAGTCCAACAGTGTGGACAGTGTTTACATCAACTCACCCCACTTGTTGCCGACCAGAACAGGACAGGCAGCGTGTCTCGTCAGATAGTCTCCTTCTCCACTGCTGTGCAGGTTGTACCAGAACACCGCCGTGCCCTGGTGACACACAGTGACATCATCATTAGGCCATTAATCGATTCATTTATTGATTGAAAATAATAATTCACTCGCAGGTTTAAAGAAAGACAGAAACATGCAGCTGCTCTCCTGGTCTCTGGTTCCAGCTTCTCTCCTGTGAGTATTTGCTGGTTTTCTCTCATGATAAATTAAACATCTTTGTGTTTTGATTCCTCTCAAGTTTTATGAGACAGAAAATTTTGTTCTAAGAGATTCTGACTGCAAATAATGAGGGTTCATCTCCAACGATCAGCAGCGGGTGAACTTTACCTTTTTGGGCCACACAGAAGCTCCTATGTCAGTGAAGACTGTGGCGCCCCCTGCCTGTACATCACTCATCTGCAGCACGGAGGAAGAGACGGTTTATCAGCAGCTGGAGCAGCACAGAAAGTAAAATAACGAGAGCAGAAACATCTGTGACGAGTACTGACGTAAAGCAGCCAGGTGGCGATTCTGTTTCCTGTCCCCAACTCTTCAAAAGCATCCGGTTCATCTTTCTGAGAACACAGAACCAAAGAGGAACTGAGGAACCGTTTTACAGATGAATCATGTTTAATCTTTAAACACTGATGAAGACAGAAAAATATGTAGAATATATATGTTTGTCCCAGATCAGAAAAGTATCCATCAAGATCAATAGTTTGGTTTATTTACCCGTCCGAAGTCAAAGTGAGGCTCGTACTGTCCTCCGACACCATAGTTAGCCACCTGCACACACACACACACACACACACACACACACACGCACACACAGTCAATAAAATGATCAGAAATATTAAATAAAAGTTTGAACCTTGAATCACATTATAACTCACGAGATAAAAGCTTCCTGTCATGAACTGATCGTGTAACCAGGTGAGTTTTACCTGCAGGTCCTCAGCGGTGGCGACGTCCAGCCCGGTGATGTCCTCGATCCTCTGGTTGATCTTGTCCACAACCGGATGTTCAAACGCTCCGAGCCAGGCACTGAGACAGAGAGGGAACAGACGGGGGGGGGACACTGTCTTTACTTACTGTGTGTCAGCGCACACATGAACAGGACGAGTGGAGTCAGTGATCAGAGAGCAGGACTGAAGGAGACAGAGCTGCAGAGAAACGTCTCATCTTCACCTCCGTGTCAACAGAACATTTATTACAGGATCAATACATGATCAGTTTATCATCAGGTACACCTGATCAAACTGTTTATCTGATAACAACTACAAACCCTTTAATAAATGATACGATACAGCATTACAGGAGTATTTCACTAAAGTCCGCAACAACGTCAATATTTTAAATAATATGTTGAGTAATTTTCCATATTTGAAACCTGCTGATGGTCAGGTGAGGTCAGGTGAGGTCAGGTGAGGTCAGGTGAGTCAGGTGAGGTCAGGTGAGGTCAGGTGAGGTCAGGTGAGGTCAGGTGAGGTCAGGTGAGGTCAGGTGAGGTCAGGTGAGTCAGGTGAGTCAGGTGGGGTCAGGTGAGGTCAGGTGAGGTCAGGTGAGCCCTCGGTGTGACGCTCCGTCCAGCTCTTACCTCTTGGAGACTCTGTAATGGGCCGTGGTCAGTTTGCCTGTCTGAGGGTCATGCACCGTGGCACGTCTGAGCTAGCTCACCAATCACATTATAGTTACACAGACAGAGAGACAGAGAGGGAGACAGACACACAGACAGACAGACAGAGAGAGAGACAGCAGAGAGAGAGACAGGTCACTAACTGACACAGAGATGCTGCAGTCAGGGAGGCAACAGGAGCTTCAGGACAGAAAGCTGCAATTCTGCTTCAACTGGGTTTAAACTCATAATGATAAATCACGTCCATCATATTATACAACTATTTACCAATATGTTCCATAAAAATACATTTATTTACATTCTAATATCAAAATATTGGACTGCATGACATCCACCCAGATTCATGAGTTAACGAGCTGATCAGCTCAGGGAGAAAATGTAGATCCAAACTAAAACTCATGAGAATATTCGACATATATAAAGAACACTTTCAGGTAAAAAGGCTTAACTAGATGAAAAAGACGTAACAGATTGATAATTATGTGATAAGACAAAAAAAATGCAACAAGACAAAAATTACGTAACAAGACAAAAAAAAAAAAAAGACGACTAGATGAAAAAAGCTAACAGAGTGATGAAGCTCTGTGAGATAATTATTGATCGTATCAGTGGAGTCTGGTTGGTTTGTAGAGTCTGAGGTCTGTCTGACAGGAAGGTTAAGTGGTGAAAATACAGCGTACTCTTAAACTGAGATTCATTTCTTTAGGTGTGTAAAATGTGTGTCCACAGAGGGACGTTAGATTTGCTTCCCACACTGGTTCTCCTGCTGGTTCTCCTGCTGGTTCTCCGACCTGTGGGCATGTCGACCTCCATCTACTGACTGTGGAGAAGAACCTCGTACAACCACACTTCAAACCATGTGAATTATAAATAAAAAAATAAAGACATGAATTCAAAGTGAGATGCAGATATGAAGCTGTCTGACACGTCAGAACCTCCTGCTGCCTCTTGTGACAAAGAAAAAGAACGAGAACGAGAACGAGAGTCCGACACAGAAATCTTTGACTCTTTTTCTCTCTCGTGTAGAAAACAGATGCAGCTTCGTTCTTGACAAGAGCACAAAGTCTGAAAATCACCTAGAAATAACTTTTATTTATCATCTGTTAGATAAATGACTGATGTTTGAATCAACAGCTGCTGCTGATGAAATGTTCATCCAGACGCTCCACACTGACTGTTACCAACAGTTCAGCAGTAAAACTCTGATCAGCTGACGCCTCGTTAGAAAGCTGTTTGTTTGTTGAGAGACAAAGTTAACTGACTGTCTCTCTACGTGTCTCTGAGGCCGATCTCATGCTGACCTCAAGTGGAAGTTCAAAGTGCAAAGTGCAGTGGACTGAATTTATTCAAGGTGTGATTAAATCCACCTCTGCCATCTTGCAGCAGGAGTTTATTAAACAGTGAAAAGCAGCAGGTCTGGTTTCAGCCCTGTCGTTTGTTTTTCTGCTCTTGCCAGGTCGGCAGCCGACAAAGAGGGGGGAGGACAGACATGTTGGGGGGGACACAGAGGGGGGCAGGACAGCTGCTGTCTCCCTGCAGACGTCCTCCTGCTGCTCTCACAGCTCTCACCTCTTACTGATGCGGTAGTGGGCCGTCTCCAGCACACCGGTGACGGGGTTGGAGATGGTGGCTCGACGCAGCTGTGGAGCCAATCGGCCGACAGTTACAGGGAGACACACACACACACACACACACACACACACACACACTCATCTATACTGACTGAGGGTGCCGTCCACCACAGCGTTAACGTTCAACACACATCATGATCAGTGGTGGAAGATATTTTACCTGAGTGAGTACCAATACTACACCTGAAATGACTAATCAATTATTACATCAACTAGTCTGAATGGTGGAAAATTATGGCCAGATTGATCAATACTTGGAAAAATAGGTGTGCTCCACCTGTTTTCACGTTTGGATCTATTTTTCAATTGACAAGATTTTGACAGGATTAATTAATTGATTAATCGCTCTGAGCCATTAAAAAAAAAGTTCAAATTCTCTGATTTCAGTTTCTTAAATGTGAATATTTTCTGGTTTCTTTCCTCTCTGACAGGAAACTGAAGATCTTTGTGGACAAAACAAGACATTTGAGGATGTCGTCATCAATTTCTGACTTAAAACAATCAATTAATTAAGAAAATGATTAAACTAATAATGACAGTAGTCGTTAGCTGCAGTCCTACAGTCCACCACTGCTCACATGAACTCAGTAAAGTGTTTGTTAGACAGATTTTCACACCAACAGCAGCACTGCAGCAGGTTTGACTGAACTAAACAAAGCAGACAAAAACTTATTCATAAATATTTTTGGAGGTGTTTTGATTGGCAGGAGCAAAAGGCTGCGGCAGTAAAGGACCAATGATGGAGGTGAAGCTAACAGGAAGTCCAGCAGGAGAAGGGGTGGAGTCTGTAAAAAAGGAGGTGGAGCGCGCCGTTTAGTTTGATCACTTTATAAAAACGTTCATGACATTTATTTTATCTCATTGTATAAAGATTTGATAAATAATGGTTAAAAATGTGTAATTTGTTAGATTCTTCATCTAAGGGACTAAAACTTAAGTTAAGCAGTAGTACGGATGTTTTTAAATGTTTTGTAGTCCCTGGAGTTCCATCTTGCATCTTCTTTTGTGTAGTTTGAGTCACGTGTGCTTGCTGTGAATAGTTGAGTGTTACACAACAGTTTGAGATGTGTGAACTGGTGGTTTATTCATAACAGGATTTTTCCTGTAACCTTTGTGTCTCCTGCCCACCATGTTAACACAAACCCTCACATTGTTTTGCTGCAGTGCTGCCGTCAGTCTGAAAGCCACGCCCCTTCACACACACAAAACATACAACAAAGGACACATTGACTGTAAGCATGCTAAAGTCCTAAATGCGACATGTTAACCATTAGCATGTTTAGCTGTATGCATGTTAAAGGTACCCTGCGGTGTTTTTAATCAACAAAGTGTTTGTTTAAAATTTGTTTCTCACTAAAAACACTTTGAGCCTCAACTCGCCTGATGAACACTTGCTAGCAGATTGAATCTGCAAGCTAATGTTAGCTTTGTTAGTTTGTTATAATCATTGTCCACAGCTGACTTTTCAGTGTGTCCTGCTAACTGGTCCCACATCATGATGTCATAATAACAGACTCAGGCTAACGCTAACAGATCCAGGTCATGATATCATGCTAACGGACTCAGTGTTTCCCATACATAGACCATTCTGTGGCGCACCGCCACAGAATGGAGACCAACCGCCACAGAATGATATGCCGTATGAAATTACTATATCGTGACCATCGAGTACAAATTGTCACGTAAATGTTTTAAGACGTCAGTATGTAATTCTCTTTGAAGTTTCGCTTCTTTCACTCTCTCGGTGCTCCTCTCACAGCAAGCTGCTCACTCCCCCCGCCCATCCAGAAAACTCTCCTGCGCGCATGCGTGTTTTAGTATCAGGAGCGGTGTTGTTAACTTGCCGACTTTCTCGGTAACTCTGGCGGCTTTCCAAATCCTCTTGACGACTGTTTAGTCCTACGCGATTAGTGACAAATCTAGCTACTTTTTCTGGTGTTACTGGAGACTTTTCTGGTGTTTTGGAGACTCTGACGTGCAGTTACTGTCCTCAACGAGCAGCGGTTGCTGCCGTGAGCCCCTCCCGGTCCCAAAGCACTCACAGGCGGTCGGTCTCACCGTAGCCTCGCGCTGCAGGTGTAGCTGCAGTCAGAGCAGAGAGAAGACCCACACCGCTCCGCGTCCAGACTGTAAATAAATCGTGCATGATCCTGTCCTGGCTTACAGAGCGGGATGTAAATGTGAATGTTTCTTCACTGTCACACTAATATCGAATCTTATCGAAGGGTGTTTGTTTAGTTTTCTTAAGTTTGGTTTAGTTTCTAACCTTATGCTCCACTTAGGAACTACAACAAGCCACAGTTAAACATGAACATTTTTTGCCATAACTATAACATTTTTAACAATTTTTTGTATAGACTGTTTCATGAAATGAGATAATAACCCACTGATGTGTATTAAATAACTTATTACTCTATCCTACAGCGTCCATTACAAGTACATGCAAATGGAAAATTATGCAAATTAGGCAATGACGCCATTTAGTGACTTCTAGCCACTTTAAGGACAGCCAATAGCTACTTTCCTTACTGAGGAGTTGGCAACACTGAAATGTCTTTCTCAGGGATTCTTGTTGAATGCATTTTTTTGTTGCTACAGTAGTAAGGCCTTCAAATCCATTATTTATTTTTATTTGTTAAAAGCTTGCGAGTGCAGCAGCCTGGTTTGAAATAAAA
>JAJHUR010121829.1:1144-15641 GCA_027495735.1 Lutjanus campechanus | reverse complement strand
ACTCCTTCCCTGTAGTACATACCACACGCAACCTTCCAATCTGGCGGTCTGTTTAAACTGTTAAAACCTCCCATGTCTCCCTCTGACGCTGTTGCAGGGAAGCAATGCATTGACAGGCACTGTATGCTCATTCAGCCCCACCACCACCCCAGCATCCACCTGCAGGCTCCGACAGGGGGTCCAAGATATATATCTCTATGTAAACATAATCTTTGAGAAGTGTTGAGGTCGGAGCCTAGACGCCAAACTCTAACTATGTTCTGCTGCTGCAATAAACATTCTTTAACGTGAGTTGTTCCGACTGAACTAACTGATCTCTTGGAAAAATGATACCAAAGATAATTTTGTTTGCGTACGAAAGCTATGTGGCGGTCAACAAAAAGCAAATTGCAATATGCAAAGTGTACTTCCATTTTTGTTCGACATATGAAGTTGCACAAAAAAAGGTAAGTCGAGGCTCTGTTGTTAAAATGGAATTACATTTGGTGACGAGGGCATTATGACATGTTTTGGACCATAAACTCAAAGTTTAGGAGTTGGGACTTGACTTAGGACTTACCTGTGTTGACTTGAGGCTTGACTTGTAACTTGCTTGTCTTGACTTGTGACTTCACCTGGACTTGAGCCTTTTGACTTGAAACTATTTGATCAAAAACTTAGTTATTTAAAAAGTGTGCCACGAATCAATTCAAATACCTTCATTTACTGAATCAACCAATATTGATGGTATTCATTCAAATCAGCATTTAGTACCCCACATCCACTTTGTTTGGACCAGTCAGACAGCATCCAATCAAGTTGCAGGAGAGAAACATGAAGAACTTACGTTCCTGAGGTCCAATTTTAAAGAAAATATACCAAAGACCATTTCATTTGCATACAAAAACTACGCCGTCATCAACACAAAAAAAAAGAGGAGTAGCAATGTCCTCCAACTTCGTTCAACATCTGAAGTTGCACAGAGAACGGTGAGTCGAGGGTAGGGCTGAGTATTCAAAAAATTAAGATATCGGGTATCAATGCCAGTACACGGGTGCTGGTGATACCGAGTGATACCGATACCAATGGAGTACCTCATTCAGTACCATTTTTTGAAGGTTCTTCTTTATGAGGAAAGCTTGTGATGACTGGCTGCGAGCACGAACATTTAAATAGTCTTCATTTTCAGGATTGAATGCAGATATCATTTGACTGGAGGAGTTTCATTACTATTTGGTACTGGGTTATTTCAATGGATTCTTAAAGGCTTTGAGTACTGATACACAGCCCTAGTTGAGGGTCTGTTATTAGCATTATATTTGGTGAAGAATGCTTTATGACTTGTTTAGGACTGGAAAGTCTAAACAGGAGTCAACAGTCTCAGGACTTGCTTATCCTGACTTGGAAGTTGACTTGGGACTTGACTTGGAGCCTGTCAGTCTTGACTTAGGAACTGACTCGGAAATTGCCAGTCTTGACTCGGGACTTAAGTGCAAACATTTGAGACTTACTTGTGACCTGCTAAATAATGACTTTGTCCCACCTCTGTAACCAATGATTACTCCTCCTCACTGGGCTTCCGAAGCTTTTATCTTTCTGTGCGTTAAACTGATTTCTTTGCTGTTGAGCCACGGATGCTACAGTTGCACAATCTACAAACTAGCTCTTGCTTATATGCCAAACTCAAAACAGCTCATAAGTTCTGTGGGCTGTAACATATGGCCCTATAGGATCAAATCATGTAGTACAATAAACGATTTCTTTTAAGGAAACTTGACTGGTTGATGAGAACATTTTCATCAACTAAATATAGGATGAATAACTATTTAGCATTTAAATTCAATTGAAAAAGGCCAGTTAAGCATAGTATTGATAAGGCACATTCTACAAGATGAGATATTACAAGAAATTGAACAGTTACAGTAAGTTGCAAAATCAACGACTGTGACAATATTTTATAATATAAAATATGAATAGGAAGCTAAACAAAACTGATATTGGATATGATATTTAGTAATACTCTATATTAAGACACAATGCTACATGTACCACCTGTAAGAAATACTGGCTTCATCAGAGACAGTATGATCAAACATCTGTTTGAAGCAGCACTTACCTAAAAGCTTGCAAACTGCATCTCCGATCAAGCTGTGAACATTAATAACTGAATGAGTCTTGAATAGTGTTTGATTGTTTGAAATTATAGAATAAAATGGCCTTTGTTTGATCTACACAGTTGTGTGCTTGTGAATGTATGTTTTGGTGTTTGTGATGACTTGTGAGTTTGCTTTAACTGATATATATATATATAAAATTCAGAATGTGCATCAAAGATTCAGTATGCACATGCTTGATGATGGTGGATACTTGTCATGTCAATGGCACTTTGAATGTTCACTCCAATGATACCTGCTTGAGATGATGTTTCTGTGAAGTAAATCAAACTTTTTTTAGTACAACTCTTTGTGCTTTATGAGCTGTTTATCCCCTGTTTTAAAAGGGATAATGCAGATTTAACAGAAGGAAACTATTTGCATTTCCTAATTTGTTGTCCAACACTTCGTACAGACTGAAATGCACAGACAGACCAACATAATTACAGAGCTAGACATGTGGTAATCTGAAGTATTTTGTTGTTTGTTGAATTGCTGTGTTGGGTAAGTCCTGCTCTGTAAAAAGCCCATTCCAACAACTTTAAAGCAGCCACACCACCACATCACACCCTCTATTTTTAACAAATACAGAAAAGACAGTGACACTTCATTAACTGTGGTTCCGTCAACATTTTTTTTGTGTGCAGAAAAGGTTGATGGACAAAAGTCAAAACAACTTCTTCAGTTTTGCAAAAAAAAGTTTCTATGATCGCATGAGGTCATTCTTGTCTTTTTGGAAAAAGAGCTGATGGGCTTAATGGGAGATGGAAACACTTTCCAAATAAGTTCTGAGGTAGCAAAGATTTGTTTTTTTACATTTTTTTTTTCACTTTATGAGGTTCGGCTGGCACTCTTTAGATGACTTGTTAAGACCTCTTAATCTGCAATAGAATAATGGTTTTCCCACTGGCACCACCTACTGCTTATCTTGATAAACTAACCAATAATCACCAAGTGTTAGCAGATGGAAAACGAGCATTCCGTCACTTTTTCTTTTTTCTGATTTTCTCAAAATTTTGGTTAAAATGTGTGAAACATTTTGATGGAAACAGCTATTGTTCAACAAGCAGCAAGTCAACTGTCTAGAGTATTCACTGACCACCAGCCCGCTCGCTTGCCATACAACATGTTAAGGGAGTGGATTTTCACCCCTGTCCCATCCTACTCCCACAAAAATACTCCCAATCCCATGACAGAGTCATCCCGGAAGAATGGCTCCTGTCCCATCCCAATCCCTTAAAGCCACAGTCAAGTGCCTGCAAAAAATTTGAATTATTGCTATTATGATTCCCACTCCTGTTTATTTTTTCCCTGTCCCATCCCAGTGAAATTGACTCCCATCCTGCGGGAATCACACGTGAATTCAGTGTCGCAGAGTATTCCCAAAAAAATGTCAGCCTCTACTCTGCCACAGTGACAACACACAGCAAGACAAATGGAGTACCAATATTTGGAAAACTATTCAAGAAATCACTGTTCATGCTACACTAATGTGCACAAGGTTTTATATTTCAGTGTTTAATGATTTTTCAATTGTCAGCTATTAGAAAGAACCAGCAGATACTGTTGTATTGTGTACAGCAGTTTGACTAACTGCACCTTCAGTAAGAAGTAACAGGTGAACTACAAAATGAAGCTTTTAAATGCACATTGGATGATAGTTCATGACATGACATTTTGGACTCAGGCCAGTATTTCACACAGGGTGAACATTCAGGTAACTTTGCTCTGCCATTGACATTGTATAATCTTAAAATTAAAGTTATAGTTTTTTACAGCTTTTTCTTGGTCACAGAGCTACTCTCAAGAAAGAATCATGGTCACTTTTCCAATTAAAAGTAAACAGGCCATTAAGAATCTCATCAAGAACAAGTACAGTGAAACCCAGTGAAAGAGCAATAGATGAAAAAGCAGGTTCTTAATGCCATTAAATACCAGATGACAGCATAATGAAACTAAAATGATTAGTGTTCCCCATAGTGTGAAAAAACATCTCCAGAATCCAATTAGTTATCTGGTCTGTTTGACCTTCTACTATGTCGTAAGCCTTGATCATTAATATGTGAAAAGCCACTGGGCCTCTCAGATCTGACTTCATACAGTATATACTAATTAACTAACTAATATGCCCAACTTGGTTGAACTCTAGGTCATAATATGCATTTTCTTCTGATGTTTAGTTTCCACTAATGGTTTGCACATGGCAAAAAGGACAGTTGACTTAATATAGAGTTATCTGGCTGCTTGACACTGACAAATTGCCTGGAATGTGCACAAAATTTAATACCAGTCCTGCTACAATAAAATGTCAAGAAACCATTGACTTGGATCCAAATTTTACGATTGAGGTGTTTTCTAATTTTCCTCTTATTCAGTTTTTATAAAGAGTTCCATCCTCACTAATTCAAGGTGGTTACATAACCAAAGTGTTCCCAACCAAACTGGTTATCTGTATCCTCTCACTGAAATTTAACTTTTTTCAAGAGATCACTTTCACCTCCAGAACAGCTCTGCATCTGAGAAATGTCTGTAGAACTATAACTACAATTCTCTATATTAGCATGGAGAAGCAAAGCCCGTTCTCATTCACAGGTCATCAGATACTGATGTTATCACGCCCCTCTGTGTCTCATACAAACACATATGGTACACTATAACTTCTGTATGATGCACCAGATTTTCTAGTAACTTCAGCGAAAAACCATCCATGTCAGGTGGTGTAGTCCCTCCAGAAGTCTTTTTGAAGGATTGTTGCAGCCTAAAAGGCGTGATGTCACAGCAGCTTTTCTAAAAGAAAAATGCACGTTGCAATGTTTTTCTGCAATGAAATTGTGGGAGCAAGTGAAAATTGTAAAAAAAATAAAAATAATAATAATAAATTAAAAAGCTGAGATTTGTAGTATAGGTAGTAGAAAATATGTGGCATAAATATAAAATTTTAAAAAGTAGTATATTTATGTATTATATTTGTTTGCAAGGAGAAATGTCCAAATAACCTTACAAAAATGGCTCATAATTACAGAACTATAAAATAAAAGTGCACAGATCATTGAGAAATGTCAATAACAATGACAAGTCTTGTGCTCTTTTCAGTATCTGTGACAAAATAAATTTTTTTTAAAAAAAGACATACATATACGATGCTTGTGTGGAGGACTGCTATGATTGGTGGAACTTATGGAAAACTAGAGAACGATTGGTCAAATTTGTGGAAAAGTTGCACAGTTGGACAAAATTGGAAGTTTGTGCAGAATTCACGGGGACTGGTTGAATTTACCTTAATTGTTGCAATCGCAACATCGCAACCTGGTATAAACAGCGAGAAGGTCTGCATATGGAGAAGGTGGGGTGTTTGACGTTGGGTCACAGGACTTTAACCCAAGAAGGTGGGAGTTCATGTCCTGTGTGAAACCAAAACTCGATGTTGCCTAAACTTTTAAGTTATTTCCCTTATGTCACGTGACATACGGAACACAATGTATTTATTTTAACCCAAACCATGATCTTTTCCTAAACCAAACCGAGTAGTTCTGTTGCTTAAACCTGACCAAACTGCCACAGTTAAAAAGGCTTTCTAGCAGTGTTTCATGCAGTTACGTAAGGTTACCTTGTGCATCAGTCCGAGACCTCAAGGGGCGTGACAAAGATGTCAGTATTTGGCTACCTGGGATGAAAACAGGTTGAAATGCAAGAGGTCTAAGATTCTCGGAGAGCCGTTAAGCAGTCAATGTTTCTATTATGATAGAAATTTGTGGTCTGGACAATCTTTTATAGAGCGGCGAAGTTATGCCCTGTGGGACCTAACTTCGGTAAAAATATGGACCGTGGGGCTGCAGCTAGAGACAAATTATTTTTTGATTACGTTTGCGCCATGAATTACATATATGATGTTTGTCAATCCAATCCAATCCAATGACAACTGGGTGTGTTGTCTTTCTAATTATGCATCTTCACAGTCTGACACTTCAACAGTTTTACCACAAACTGCGACTGTCTTGACTTGTAGAATGATCCTTTAAATTGACAAATATCATCTGTGTAATTTGTGGCGCAATTCCAACAATTGCCACTGACCAAAGTTTGCACATTTTTTGCAAAGTATGGTCCAATGGTGGTCCACCAGAAGGGGCATGACTTTGCCTCTCTATTATATCCAAATAAATATTACCGCAAGTGCTTTGAAATGATGTTTTACGATAATCAGAGAGAACTACATAAACCTGAGCAAAGTGAATTTAAAGCAAACTTTGCTTGATTTTTCTGGCTCATCCTTGCACACCTCTTAAGCCTTTTGGGATTTATATGAGAAACAAGCCAATTTTATTTTAATTTGCTTGTATCTGGGTTTAGCAGTCTTGAAATGAGTATTGTCATGCATTCTGATTTAGTTGTTGCTGCGCTGTACTTCTGTCCAAATGTATCTATTTAGTTCATTTCCCAAATGCTGCCCTCTAACACGACTACCTGTCTGTCTCCAACCCCAGGAGCTGAGTTAGTCATCCCAGTACTTGAGGATCCATTAGCGCACCCCTCTGTAGCTCCTCGTGCACCCTTCATTCCCACTCCCTCAACCCACCACCCACTCCTCACCATTATTGAGACCACCAAAGAGTCCCTGTCCAAGGCCACTGAGGCGGGGGTACCTTGCTTGTCGGACCGAGGCAGCGATGATTGTGATGATGATGGCTTGGTGATATCGGGGTATGGCTCTGGGGAAGCGTTCAAGTCTAACCTGCCCCCTACTGATGATGAAGATTTTTACACGACCTTCTCCTTGGTAACAGATAAGACCTTGTCCACGTCAGCCTTTGAAGGTGGCTACAAAGCTCACGCGCCCAAGACTTTTAGACCTAACAAACCTTCAATCTCCAGACGCGGTAGGGCTACCACTACCGCCATACCACTAACCGCCGACCAGAGCCGCACCACCGCCACCTCTGCCTCCACCGCAACCCTCCACAATGCTCCGGCCAAACAGCCGGCCGGCAAAATGAATAACCGCGAGCTAAAACCCCAGCCCGACCTAGTGTTGCTTCCATTGCCCACATCCTTTGAGGTAGACAGCACCAAGCTGAGGGGCCCATTAATAACCTCCCCAATGTTCCGTAATATACCCACAGCACTCCCCACAGAGCCGGGCGTCAGGCGAGTTCCAGGGCCCTCGGAAGTGGTCCGTGAATCTAGCAGCACCACCGGGATGGTCATCGGAATAGTGGCGGCCGCTGCCCTGTGCATCCTCATCCTCCTGTACGCCATGTATAAGTACAGGAACAGGGATGAAGGCTCCTACCAGGTGGACGAGAGCAGGAACTACATAACCAACTCAGCAGTGCAGAGCAATGGCGCTGTCATGAAGGACAAACAGCAGAGCTTGAAAGGCAGCAACAAGAAACAGAAAAATAAGGATAAGGAGTATTATGTGTGACTGTGAGACTTTCGTGAACACGAGAGAGTGAAGAAAGAAAGCACTAAAAGAACATTTACAGTTTCCTTGTGAGGAGCTATGACAAATGATGGTATAACGTGGAACTTGAATAATCCTATACTGTGCTGAGTAGTTGAACTGATGATATGTACTGTAATATAAAGCACACTTACTATTGTAAGCATACCGACAAGGCTAAATAGCAACTTTAGAGACCTAACTCTTCTATCTGGTCAGAGACGTTATCAGTATAGAAATATTTCACAGCTACATCATTCTCCTAAGTGACTTTTAGAGCTATGTGATCCTTGGCATTGAACAAAAAACTTTTTTGTAAAATTGTTAATTACAAAAGGCTCATAATCTTCTACATTTTCAGCATGTAAGCAACATGTAGTGCTTAACAAGAGGGGGTCAGGCACACCATCATTGTAAAACGAAAAAAGGACTCTTGTTATATCAGAATATGACAGATTTTTATGGTTTATACATAATACAAGTGTGGTGTCTAACTTATTTTTGCTTTAAGCAAAAGAAACAAAAAGAAAAATCAAGAAAAGAAAACTATTTCTGTGTATAAAATGATACCAAGTGTGCAAATTGCCATGGGCAGATCTCATAGAATCTGTTCGCTCTGGCATCTGATTCACCACAATTACTCTCATTGTCTGACAGACGGAGTGACTCACTTTTGTGGAAAGAAGTGGCCGTTTCTCTTGGTGAAAAAGCAAGTGATTGTAAAATGCATGCCATCCTAATTCTACAGTAAAGTACAGTACAGTAAAAGTCCAGTATACAGTGTTCAACTTGGACCATGTTCTCTTTGATGCCAAACAATTCTTCATCATCAGATCAGAACTTAGCCCCCGTCCTCTTTTTGAACCCCTCGAAAATGTCTGACCATGGAAAAAACTATCTCTTAAAGAAAAAGGTCTATTATCGATGCACAGCCAGTGGTGGTTTTATCTTTTTTGCAAAACTGTATGTTGGTTCATTGCCTATCGTTCTCTTTTTTTATGGAGGTGTCAGGAAACAAATGCAGTACTACAACACTGTTAACAAATGTGTATACAGAAATAAATCAAATGTTGAAAGTGTGAATTCTATCTGCTGTCACAGTCAACTGTGTCAAAAAACAAGAAATTTGTTTACATATTTTATTACATGCTAGCTGTTGTACTTTGTAGGTAGGAAATTGTACATATACCATGACAGTTGTAATTTTTAGTACCTCTATTGTACAGATTGAACATATGGTTTATCAGCGTATTTCATGACAAAATCTATTAACTGTTAATTTACATGGAGAAAAACTTTAATCAGAATGTGGAGAATCATATTGATATTTCATAAAGAATAAAAATGTATTGTTAGCCTAGAGATCTAACCAGAGATGTTTCTAAAGTTGCATGAATATTTAACTACTTGCAGTTGTCCAACAAATACAAGGTGCCCTTCCTTCTGTATCATGGCTTTTTTTGTTCTGGGTTACACCGGTGTTACTTCTTTTTGAAAGAGAATAAAGTCAGCGTTATGACAAAGACAGAGAGACAAAGATGCTATAACAGATGGAGGTTCAGAGTTTAAAAAGAGCTAATATTGTGTTTTTTTTGGTTTATCTTTAAGTGGGACTGGTCACCTCAAATCATTGTCACCTCCTTATCATTAGTTGACAATATTTTACAGTCCATTTATGTTTCCATTATCTGCCACTTTCATTTACTGATGTGGAGCTGCAGTCTTTTTCTTGCCTGAAATTCACATTTTTGTGTTATAATTGTTACTTTTCATAACCTTTTTTTCATCAGTTTGATAACAAATAAAATTTTCTTTTTTTCTCTGAAATTATATTGTAGTCCTTGGATAAATCCAATTATGCAATTACTCACAGAAATACTTTACCACTTTAAAGGGACAGTTCGGATTTTTGAAGTGGAGTTGTATTAGGCACTTGCCCATAGTCGGTGTGTACTGGAGTAAGAAGCTAAGCAATATACTGCTGTGGACAGGGTCGGCAGCAAAATGTATTTTAGCCCTGTAAAAAATCACTATCATTGAAGTATAACTGTATGCTATATCTAGAATATTTTCACTGCTTTACCTTGCTGTCAAACAGCCTTTTTGGCCAGGAAGCTGCCAATATATATGTCAAATATATTATGACACTCTCCAAAGCCACCAGACTCCTTTGGCAAAACCAGTCATTTTATGAGGAACACATGAGTTCATGGCCAATGGATGCCTAGATTGGTTAGCTTGTTTGAAGTCACATAATAACACAAACATACTAACCAACTGAGGCAACAGCATCTGTGTTCTGAGTTAAAATGACTAGTTTTGCCAAAGGAGTCTGGGTGCTTTGGCTTATATAACATCAGGTAACTGACTGTCGCTGTCGGAAAAGGGTGTTTGGTAAAGCAGTGAAAATATTCTAAATGTACTATTGACTTAAACTGATAGACTTTTTATGTTTTGCTGTTGACCCTTTCCACAGCAGTACATTGGCTTCCATAGATATTTTATAAGGAACTACAGAGAATATGTAAAGATGGCATCCATTCAAGTGAGAGTTGCTCACCTGGCACGTAAACCACTGAATATGAGCGTTAGTGTTTCCCCTCGAACCCCGTCAGTGAGTTCCCTCTTGGCTCACAGACTTCACTTTATGATGAAGTCACTAATTCTTAAATTGCTTGCATTGACTCGAGGAACATTTTACAAATATAAAACCTCCATGGATCAAAAGTTCTGCACACATTTCTTTTATAATCGCGTCCTATGGTGAAAAACTGGGCCTGTGGGGAATTTTTCCCTGCAATACCATGAATGGCCACTGGGAAAAACTGTCGGCAAGGCTGAGTTGCAATGCCCTGTCTAGTTCTATTATAACCCTATGTTAGCTTCCTACACTGATACTCCTGCTGTGTTAAGTGCCATCTGCTGTTGGTAATACAATGGTTACAGATAAATACCTCATACAACTCTACTTCAAAAAAATACAAACTATCCCTTTAATATGTGCCCTCATTTGCAGCATAGAATTTAGACTCAAGAGATGAGGCAGGTTTAAAGTCCCTGAAAACTTAGTTTCAAATATTTATTTTTCTATGACATTCAATATTATATTGTATGGGAGTGGTGCGATTTCTTTCTTCTACAGTGGCTTGGCAACATGAGCAAACAACACCACAGCTGTCACCGGATTTGTATTCAAATGTTGCGAAATTCTGGTTGGTGCATGAAAGTAGGGAGAAAACTTTGTCTTCGTGGAGGACCCCATAGCTCACTGTGAGGAGCTGTTTGAGAAAAGCTGAGCTTGAATACTGGTAGAAATCAGTAGGTGGTCCTGTGTTCACATTTCTCTCAGACTGAATGATAAGGCAAGAAGCTCCACTGAGAACGTCTTTCTTTGAGAATGTAATGTACATTGGCCAATCACAAAATAAAACAAAATCAAAGAACCAGCCATTCATTTATTTTCTGATACTTACCAAGATCCAGGTCTTATTGGCGAGAGGAAACCCCTTGTGTCGACTGGAGGCATCTGCGTCACGTTCCAGCTCCACCAGGCCTCAGTCTGTTCTTTGGCAGACAGATTTTCAATATGGTTTATGCTGCTGCATTCACATGGATTAAGGCAGCCAGTAGACGGCAAAACATTCAATTCAGTGGACGAGTAGGATGGTAAAATTAGGTAAGGCAGACAATACCGGCCGGACATCATAATATTTGATGCTGTCCTCAGCGATGGAAACCTCACTCACACAAGGAGGGAACTTGAAACATGTTTCCACTTCAGGCTCTTCTTCGCAGGGACTAGGAACCTCTGGAGGAACTCAATACTTTTCCATCACGGAGCCTAAAGGGTTTAAATTAAGTTCCAGGGACAATTTTACCTCTCAAAAAATGTCGGTGATAGTACTCTCCAAAAATACAGGCACTTTGAAGGGCTGGGCTAACAGTGCTGGACATTTCTGATTGGTCAATTACTCTCAGCATTTTATTTAAGCCATCGTTTGAAAAAATCTGCAGTCGCTAACCAGTTTGTTTTTTTGATCACTGTGCTTCAACACATCGCAAAATTGCTGCGGAAAACATATGACAGATGGACTGATGACCAAGTCCAGGACTTATTGAGCATTTATGCTAAGGATGATATCCGGAGGGAATTTGAAATGGCATCATCGTCATTGCATAGTCATTCACAAAAATAGCGCGCATAAACATCTGTCACTTTTTAATTCTTGATCATAATAATTTTCCTAATCTTTACTGGTCCATTGTGGAGGAATAAGACAACAGGCTGAAGGAACCTTTTTGTTCCTTTAAAAATAGTTCCTGGTACTGGGATGGAAACACCACTTATAATAATTAATTACATAAAATAATAGATGTTAAATTTTTTTCTTTAATAGATTTTATTCCATTCTTTGTAAACAATACAATGCCATCATAGTAACACATCGTCATGCAACATATCAGGTTTTGCCATCCTACCTTTTTGTCTATTTGTTTTTTGCGTGCTGTCCAGAAAAAGCATCCTTGAACTTTAGCAACAGAATAAGTTGACTGCCAATAACTCACAAAATGATATGACCGGTGGAGAGTACCAGCAACAGGCATACCAGACTAAGTATGTTACGTAAGTCATGTGGTGTAAATAACGTGACGTTAAACACATAGCTAATGTTGTGAAATGGCAGCAGTTTAGTTAGGTTCAGTAAAAGATTGTGGTTTGAATTAAAAAGAGTACGTTATGTATGAAAGGTGATGGAGGTGATGTAACGTAAGTCATACATGTAACGTAAGTAACTCAAAACTTTAAATACTGTAAGTCAACATTTACTTTTGGTTTCACATGGGACATGAATCCTGGTCTGTTGGGTGAAGAGTTTTTTTTTGTTGTTGTTGTTGTAGGAGGTGGTTGGGGTGAATAGATGGACCCATCCACCTCCTACTACAAACTATCTCCGACTTGCCCCTTTCCTCCTCTTTCCAACTGTCATAATTACTACTGCCTAACAATAAACGTAAATAAGGGTCATAACAAATCGCTTTTGCAAACGACCTATAGGCTTGTTTTTCAGGCAGACTGGGCAAGAAGGTGTCGTTCATCTGAATCCATGTGAATGCATGCATCAGTGTGGTATCAGATAGAATTGCTGTGCACACGCGGGACTCCCTAAAAATTTGGTATTCTCCTGAATGGGCGTGGCTTTGGTTAATAAACTTTTTTTTAGATTATGGTTTGTTAGTTTACCCAGAAAGTGACGAGAAGAGAGTCAACAAGAATGCACATCGGGCACACAGCACTCTATGTAATGCAGGACGTGAGGCACCGCACTGAAATACCAAGTTTTTAGGGAGCCCTGTGCACACAAATCGTGGTCGTAGGCCCACCCCCAATTTCTTTCTTAAGTTTCAAATGTATTTCATGTCATGTAATCTGGAATTACGAGCATGTGGTTGTATACTGGCGGAAAGTGGAGCTCTATGAAGAAAGGACACTAGGTTTAAATTTTGGCATTTGAAAATAAAACCTGAACTGAAAAAGGAAACACTGGCATGAAACACCTGTGTTGGAAAAAGTTGCACAGGGACTAAAACAAGTATTGGCATTAAAGGACCAGTGTGTCAGATTTAGTGGCATCTAGTGGTGAGCTTGCACATTGCAAACCTATTCTCACTCTGTACTTCCAAGCGTGTTGTAAAACCTGCGGTTGTCTATTTTGGGCTACTATAGCAACATAGTGATGCAACGTGGCAGACTCCGACGAAGAGGATCTGCTCCCTCTTTAGAACGGGCCACGCTACAGTAACAAAAATGCAATAGTTTTTATTTTCAGGTGGAAATTTACTCTAATAAAAACATACTTACACACTGGACATTTTTTTAAAAAAAAAGGTAAATAAAACACAGGCATTAAAAATTGTATTTTGATTTTTTTTTTTATTCTGATGTGATTTTTAACGTTTTTTTCATGCCTGTCTTTTTTTTCTGTTACAATTTTTTTTTTTTAAGATGTTTTTTTTTTTCCCAGTTTCAACTTTGTCACAGTTTGGTAAGGTGAGTGTGATTCACACCTGCATACTGAGGAGAGGATGTCACTCTCTCAGACCCGACGTCAGCTCTGAAGCCTCCAACATGACCTCACACCTATTGTAGCATACAACAGCGGTTCCCACAAGTTCACCTGAAACTCTCAATACACAGTTATGTTAAGTCCGTTTCTCTCTGCAATGCTTTTCCTTCCAAAATAACCAGGTTGGGTTAAAGTTCAGTTAGTGAGGTAACTTTCAGGATTAACTCTGGGTTTTCAGTATTACGATGGGGGTTCACTTCTTACCGATCTCATCCTACAAGACAGAGTGATTGAAGCACTAACCCCCAAAATACACTGCATGCGGAACGACTCAGGAACGACTCTGCTCCGGAACGGCAGCGGACTCCGCCGTCCGCCAACTCACACATGATTCGTTTGTGATCTGTTCGGTGCGGCTCCGCCGGACACCAAGCGTTGCGAGAACGCACGAGATCTCGCGAATTTCACGCATAATCGCGCGATATTGCCGGCTGTAGTCTCTCATGGCATTCATTCATTCATTCATACAGTAGTTGTAGTTGTAATGAAACCCGATCCGCGGTGAACACGGAGTATTTTATTTTGAAAATCAACCGGGGTTTTATTTTGTATTTTGTAGCCGACTTCCCTCCCGGCACAATCTGCCCTGTGCTGCTTGATGCGCTGTGCTCCGGCGTCCGGCAAAAATAGAAGCTCTGCGTATGTGTTGCGGAGGGCTGTCGGACGCCGCAGTTGTTCCAGAGCCGTTTCGCAGCGGAACTGGAGACTGTGTGAGCTGACACATTGACTAAAATTGAAACGTAACGGCTCCAACGCCGTGGCGGAGCCGTTCCGGAGTCGTTCCGCATGCAGTGTAT
>JAJHUR010121825.1:5858-16165 GCA_027495735.1 Lutjanus campechanus | reverse complement strand
GAGAGAGAGAGACAGAGAGAGAGAGACGGAAAAAAGACAGACGAAAATGAAATGCAACGAGGGAAGAGAGAGGAACAGGAGACAGAGACATCATAAATGGTTTCATAATAGACACGACCTTTACCTAGACAGCATTACTAATGACAGATGGCACAGGAGGGGGAGAACTGCTCTACCATCCTATAAGTCAGTGTGTCATGGTACATCATTCAGCCTTTCATAAGCTGGGATGATCAGTTGTTATCAGTGACATTAAAAATATCAGGAAAAGGCAAAGGTGCAAGACGACACAGCGCTCTGTATCATCGGAAGATAAGTAAAGAAACAATTTGTAGTTGAAGAATAACAGAAAATGAAGATGTGAATTAGAGAACACAGTCCAGGCATTTTATCCAAAAGTGTGGATCAACCTCACACAAATTGCAACATAAACAAACTCAACAAATTTTGTCTGCTCAATATGTTCTGACCGAGAGGAAAAACTCTAAAGGAATGAAGGAAAGTAGAGGAAAAAAAGACAAGAAAAAAGAAAATTGCCTAAATATGAGCCTACAAAAATTGATTTTTTTAGTGCAGGCATTTTGTGAGACAAAAGGGGCGAACCATACATCAGAACATCTGACAAACGTTTACTACTCATAAAAGTCGCCTATATAACAAGACATCCAAGTGGTAGCGAGTACTTTTTCAAGGTGTTTCTTTGCCATAACCTGGGACCACTTCTTTGCTCCATAAGTTTAAAACAAAGTCACTATATTAATATATTTGTATACAAAACAACATAAATTGACACTAATCCATATAAATGTTGGCAACATATATTAACGTAAATTTGAAACAAAATATTTTAATTAATTAAAATAACATTTATATTACTTTCAAAATATTTGTGACTGCAAAATCAATATAAACTGATGAACATAAACTGTTAAAGGTCTAGTGTGTATGATTTACAGGGACTTATACAACATTACATCAATATATAAACAAGCACTGAAAATAACAGATCAAAAGCAAGTAAAACTGCACCAATGTATATTTGACTATTTTGACAGTTGTATCAAGTTCTCATTTGTCAAATTGATTTTTAAATGTGAACAATCTTGCCCCAGCTGTACTTTGTCCATATGTTACAAAAACAGACTCCTATAATAGAGTAACCACCAGGGGATCAGCCAATGGCAACTGCTGAGTGGCACAGTAAAACACATTTGGTCAGTCACCCTTTTCAGTAAAAAGAATACACTTTTGTAATGCACTACCAATAGAATAAAAAAACCCAAACTGATCTGAAAACATTTAGTGAAAAGGTGAAACACTGACTGAAACCAAACCAAACCTCCGACTACTGATCACTGATTTCTGTCAGTGCATTTTTACTACCTCTAATGTACTTCATTTTACCATTGAATACTTGTCTTTTTATGTCATGATTTTTTAAGTAGAGAAGTCTAACTAGGAGCAGGGATTGCAAATTAGCGTTGGCTACAAACCCTACATCCAACTCATCTGTATCTTGTCACTGTAACCTGCTACAATGTCTATTACATTGTCCCTGAGGAATAAACTAATACATTAATTGGAAGAATATGGCAAAAACTGAATACAATGTTTTAATTTCGCAGCCACTGTAATCTCTCTTATATGCTTGAAAGGGGGCAGTGAGGCAAGTGGTATTCAGTTGGTTCAGTTGGAGGTCTACAACCTCATGGCTACATGCCACTAAATCCTACACACTGGTCCTTAAACTTTTAGGCCGAAGTAAAACTTAAACATCACTGGAAATCACTGGCTATAAACAGTCTCAGAAACAGTTTTTTTGAGGAATACCTGAAATATGAAATGACAGAAACGTTTCATTATAAACAAGTTGCAAGAAAACTGGTCGTTTGGTCCAACTTCTGCATCTATGGATTAAGAATTCCCTTTGCACATTCGCTGTATTGCACCCAACTGCACTGTCTCACAGTTTTTGGTTAATTGTGGACGCCACTGAACCCTTGCGTAGACATCAGACAAGAAGGCATTCATAAATAGTTTTTTTTTTAACATGGAAGACAATTGGAAGTTGTGGCCTCTCTATTTTCAGTGTTTCAGATGTGTAATGAATGACATATTTATGAAACTGGAATAGTTAAAAGAGTTTTTGTTGCAATTTGTGTGAGGTCATAATGTCTGTACTAATAGAGGACTGCAGAAGAAAGAGAGAAGGTAACAACAGACCCTCACTTTCATGGAGGGAAGACTGCTCCGGGGAGTACAGAGACACCTGCTCTGACTCAGTCCTGATGCGGTAGCTGGGCGACTGGGAGCTGTCAGTCACCCGAGACTTCGTGTCCCCTGAGGCGGAGGCATCTGGGAAGACAGCAGAGCAGGGAGTCAGACGCAGGGAAAGAGCTTTGAGTCTGAGAACAATTACAGAGTTTTGGCTTTGGATGGAAAGATTATAATAGTCATTAAAGCAGTTAAGTTTTTTTGGGAGTTGATACGAAACAATAACAAACAATAATTTCTGCAACATTAGTTTCGTGCTTGTGTACAGTTGGAGTCATTAAATTTTACTGCCATACTAATTTGGGAAGCACATCACTTTAGCTGTATAGACAACCATGCTCCAAATAGTTTCACCTCTTTTAACGTTTCCCCACACACATCCCCGTCCTCTCTTCATGCATGACAACAACCAGTGTGGCAAACAGGAACTGGAATTAGTCCTCTAATGTCCCTGTGCACAATGTTTCCCCATAATCACAATCTAGTTAAGCGTGACCAGTGTCAATGGGTTACTCTACAATCGCTAGAACAATAGGCAGCAAGTGGAGGGGAACAGGGAGGCAAACATTGGCAGCCAGGGTGGGTCTGTAAAATCCTGCCAGGTTAGCTGGTGGGAGAATGAGAGTTAAACCCCATGAAGAATCTGCCTTGTTGCCCGAGCTGACCTGTTGAATAAATCTGTTGACACACAGGCCCAGCGTGTTTGTCAATCTGGCACCTCCACCTCTGAAGATCTAAGGGTGTCTGCCCCATTTACAGATGGGATTCAAGCAGGTCTTAGTCAGACTGTCAAAATACACATTGGACATGGCCTGTTGTGACAAGGTCGGCTTGCACTTCCTTTGTACCTGCACAGCTACTTCAGCAAGTCCAGTCTTGCCAATTGTCTCACTTTCAACAGCGCTGCTATTTCTAATTTAAAGGAGAAATTTGTAATATATTTACTGTAATAAACCAGAAAACAACCATGATATGTCATCAGAAATGAAGGAAACATGCCAAGTTGAAACATTCGATTTTCTGACAACGCTACAGCTGTAGCGTCCAGAACTTGTGTTACTGCTTGCCTGTTTAATGTTAATAAGAATTCAAATGAATAGTGAATGCTCACTGAATGAGTAAGTGTCTCTTTATGAGTTGTAAGAAATCATTAATAATATTTTAGAGAGAGTAGATGTTCGATAACTGACTTAACTTTACACTGACGGACAGCTGACAGTCATAAACAGCTGATGAAGTTGTCATCGTCAGTTTACAATGTCGCGCTCGTCTTGCAGTCTTGCAGTGTTCCTGCAGCCTGCTTCTTCCTCGAGTGCGGGGAGGAGGGAGTGGGGAGTATAAACTGGCCTCAAGCATAGACAGTATATTAAAAAGGATTTCAACCTGTTTAATACACTGTCTGTGGCCCTAAATGGAGTTGGACATATTTTTGGACGCATAATTGTTACATATTGCACCATTATTACATACCCCTTTTAAAATAACAACAATATAAATTTAAAGCTGAGGTAGGCGGCTTATTTTTGGCATCACTGGCCAAATGTTCCATAATATCATTTAAGCATGATGTAATTCAAGTGGTCTGAGAGAAAACTAGACTACTTTGGCTCTGAAAATCTAGCCTGTGAGAGGAGACTTTGGCCAATCACAGGTTGGTGAGATTGTTGATTGTTGAGGCTCATTCTGAATCTTCAGTATTTGACTACCAGGAAATGTGACTCAGCAATCACCTACGTTTCTCCTGAATTTCCTACCCCATCTCCAAGTTTCAGTTTCTGTTTAGTCGTGTTTTCTCACCCATTTACTGCCTCTTGGGAACTATTTTTCTTTTTCTTTGTCACTCTTTCTTGTATTTTTAACAAAACATCAAAATGGCAAAATATTTACATGTGAGCATTTGTGAGATTTCATTACTTATCACACTACAGTTACCACCTCATGGTAGTTTGCCTCTGTCAACTAGTCCAGTTGCAGTTTACATCCATGTCTGTCCAGGCTTGCATAAATGTAGAACATATGTAGAAGACTTAAAAGGAATTTAATCATTTTAAGACTTTTTTTTGGCAAAATGGAAGTAATTACTATATTGACATGTATGATACTAGTAATTATTTTCCAGCGACAAAAAATGCTGGCTTCTCTTGGAGACTATTTTTACAGAGAAGTACAGTTGCCAAAAACATCTGTTTCGAGCTGTGTTGTGAAGTCACAGTGACCTTAACCTTAGACAAAATTTAATCAGTTCATCCTTGAGTTCAAATGGATGTTTGCACCAAATTTTAAGAAATTCCCTCAAGGGTTCTTGAGATATCACGGTCACAAGAACGTGAGGGACGACCCAAAATCATAATGCGTCTGACCACACCTGTTTTTATGCCTCTGGGACATTGCAGAGGCATAAAAACTATAATGGGAAACAATGCCAATATAAGTCATTATAACATTTTATTCCATATAAATATATAATATTAAATATATACTGTGTATTTATATATATAAATATATATTGTTGGGCAGAAATCAGGGAGGAACTGATGAAATTATTGTCATTTAGTGAGAAGTATCACGATCCGTATGCAAGATTCATTATATTAATTGCGATGTGATTTTCTGAATTTATTCATGCAAAACATGTGATTTAGCCAATATAACCACATCATAACAGTAAGGCTTAATTATATGTTCACATCTTGACAGAAGCGGATGTTTTGTCAGCGAAACAATATGACAGGCTGAAAACAGCACAGTTAAGAAATGTAGGCTTTTTTAGTCATGAGCATAACCACACTGACTCATATCAATGTCAAACCTTTGTGCTGCTGTTGGCTGAAAGCTGCACTTGAACTATGTTTTGTTCATCCCAGAGAGGCTGTCTGAATCTGGCCCAAAGCTTCCTGCCACAACAGATCAATAGGCCTACAGACAGATTACTATGATGCACTGTAAAAAAATATTATAGAAAACTGTCTGCTGCTCGCAATAATTATAACAAAAGATACTGTGGGTGGCAAGGGCAGGGAGAGGTGGGGTGTACTGTAACAGAAAAAAAACAATACCTCCCCACCTAATGGGAGCTCTCTTTTTTTTGACATTTTGTACATATAGCTGTGCATGCAACAATTGTTAATCAGCCTAATCTTTTTCTTTTTACTGGAAAATTCATTTTGGGAGGCTGAGGGGGGCACACAATGTACCATGGGCAGGCACTGCAGTCCAATAAAAAAAATGTGAAAAATCACATTTGAGATCATTAAATTTCACGTGGGTGATACAAGGGACAAGTATTTACAGTGAAACAACGGGGATGGTACAAGAAGATCAAATGGCATTTATATGTCCTTTAAACGTAAGTAATGACTCGACTGAACAAGTCTTTTGTCTCCTTCCATTCTGGCAGAGACTCCGTGTCTGGCACACAGTGTGTCGTTTCAGACCACAGGGTTTTTATACAGAGTCTTGACCCTGTTTGATAAATGAGATGCCAAAAAGCCAGAACAGAGGAGTAAGAAGAAGAGAGGGAGACAGAAGTCCTTTTTCTTCACACATTGAAGATGAAACATTTCTGGCTTCAGATATCCATGTGTATGAAAGAGGTTTTTGACATTCACAATTAGGTCTCTTCTACGTAATAATTTAATGTTTTCAGTGTTTCATATGGAACATGACCCCTCTGGATAGACTATTTCATTTTTCTCTGAGATACTGAAGAAGAGAGGAGTCTGTTTTCACACAGGTTACCTCTGTGATTCATTTTTGAACATATTTTGCACTTTGCTTTGTAACTCTAGTTGTCTAAACACCCCGTGGCCCTCTAGTGCATTTTCGCACCCAATTAGGTCGTCTGTATCCCATTGTAATTTCCCTCCCAGTTCCCTCATTCCCTCACTTTTGCGGGCGTTTTACTGGACTTAAAGAGTGACTTTTACTCTTTTTTGTTCGTGTACACCTTAAACATACAACAAGGGGTTTTTAACTGGTTACGAAACAGTCTAAATTTAATACTGATGCTTCTATATGACCTACATAAGTAAATAAGACCATCAGCGAGAAGATTGGCTATTTCTATACAGTTATTCTTAATACCTGCCCCTGGGTCGGATTCTCCTTGAAACCACATGAAACAATTTACAGCTTGCAGACTGGATAAGCCTATGTTTAAATTTCTTCAGGCAAAATTATGTTAGCCAGTTAAACAGAAGCAGAAGATGGGAACACTACTGCTTTTGTCCACAGGGGCCTCAAAATCAACAAAATATGAAAGTATGTATTATGTTTAAAACTGAGAAACAGTATGTGATGTCACATAACGGAAAGTGGCCAGGCTTGGTCAAATTAACTGATAATAAATATGAGAATTTTGAGACTAGTGAGTTTAAAGATACAGATTTATAAGCATATAAGGAAACACAGGCTTATAATTTATGAGACTGGCAAGGGACTTAAACAATACAATAAAGAGTAAGGAGAAATAATCACTACTGCTGAGAAACTGAGCTGTGCTGTGAGGAGAACCAGGGGAGAGGTGGGCAGCTGTCTTGGTAAGTGACTGATGAGGGCTCCCAGAACCAAATCTCTGTGATGTTTCACTTCACAGTGTGATAAAGTCTGCAATCACATATCAGGCAGTATCAAAACAAGCAGTGATTGGCTACTTTGGCTTGAGAAAATAATAAAATAAAACCATGTATTGAAGGACAAGCAGTGGCGTGTTTATATCTACAGATATAAACAGCTGATTCTAGGGTAATGAAACATAATTATTGTTATTTTCAGTATAATAGTATGGTAGGATGGATATCAGAACCCATACTTGTTCTTTATTTTTGGGTAAAATAGGTGGGAGCAATCTCTAACAAATGCTGCAAAAAACAAAAAAAAAAAACAAATAAAAAGACACTTCAATTAAATGAATCATTTCTTATTTTCTTTTTGTCATATACAGATATGCAATGATGACTGCTGGATAATAAGTATGTCGAGTCAAGTCTCTAGCTGATCATGTGACGAGACAATATGAAATACAGGAGCTAGTTTAGGTGCAAAATCTGTCAAGAGACAAGCTGACAACTTCATTTGACAGTAAAATCCAACACATTGTCGGTAAAATATGCTGTATGCCTCATGGTGAGTGTGTGTGCTTCATACCTAGTAACTAGCCTGCACTACAGTCCCTCATAATAATCTACACTGGGGCAGTTCAAAATGGTTCGATCCATCAAGCATCCAGCATCAAGAGTAGTAAAGCTGTTTATTAACACTCAGTGTCTGTGGAAAAAATACTGCGGAATGTGTTGTTCATAAGCTCAAAAATGTTTTTTCTGACTTGTTCAATTCAAATGCATTCCCAGCTCCGACTTCCAAGGTAAATGGAACGCACCATAACTACCTTACTTCACTCTTAGGTGCTAATGAAGACACAGTTCAGATTTCTTTATTCATATATTTGTCATATTTTGCTAAGAAATCCATGTAAATCTTACACACTGAACCATTAACTTTTCAAAGCATGATTCCCATCAAACCTAGAGTACAGATTCAGTGTGAAATGCAACCTAAAAATTGCTCTTTAAATACGTTGAAGAGTCAGAAGACTCTTGTCATGCACCTCCTCTGTATAAATCTTCTATCTTTTCAGAACCTGATGCTGACAAGTTAAACTGTCATGTCTGAAAAAGAATAAGCCGCTAAACAAAGAGAGACAGGGGACAGAAACAGAAACAGAGAGAAAGCTTTCATTCTGCCGTGTTCGTCATCTACTCTCAGCGGACATGAGGTGTGACTGCATTGACATTTCCTGGGGCTAAAAGGCTTGTTTCCACAGTAACACTTCTATCCCAAACTCTCAGACAGCGGAGACATACGGTGGCTCACGAGGCCTCCCAGACAAACGCGGCCCATTACGCTCTGTGCCATACATTTAGACTTTAATTCATTCAGATTGGAAAAAGTACATTACCACATCTGATGATCATTTATCATCTACAGTACAATGAGAAATCAATACGAAGCAAAACAGTGATTGTGATTAGACCCCGATTCTGTTCCAACACTAATGAAATGCATTCAGCAAGGAAATGGGGAGTGGGCAGCAAATGAGAAAACCGTGTAGTATTAATATTCCCAGTGCATATGTACAACTATAACCCCCCATGGGCTCTACTGACGGGATCGACAATAAAAGATTAATGACCATAGCAGAAATTCGCCAAGTTCCACCATGCAATTAATAAGCCATGAAATACATTAGTATATTCAATTCATTATCTGTTCTCTGCTGAAGATCCTTCCAAGGATGTGGACTAAACAAACAGAGACCAAAGGGGTCTGAGAGAGATCCTTCCGTTCCCCGTCACTGCTGGTGTTGTGTGTGTGAGTGGGCAGAAATAGCTTAGATAAATATTAAAACAAGAATATGCCTTAGGCTGTCCATTACTGCAAGCTTGGATGAAAAGGCTCATGTTAGTAATGATTACTGCGGAAATGTAAAACATATCTTTGCTACGCACACACACACAAACACACACTTAAACAAGCCTGTACAGAAAGACACACACAAACACACACACAGAGTCCTTACTGCCAATATTGAATTAGAATTCAAAAGCACTTAGCTGAGCAGTTGAGCCTTATTTATGTTACATATGTCACCATTTTATAACTGTAATAATGAACAGAATTATCTAGTCCACTATGATTTAGAGTGGACCTCTTAATGTAAAACTAGAAAATGTAAGCAGATTGGTATTTATGGTGGTTATTGACCACTGACTATAAGGGCTCTACCGATGTCTTTTTTCTTCTTCTCTGTTTTACATTCAAAGCTTCTATGGAGGTTTTCCAATGATGCTTTAAATGTCTGCCATCATGTTCCTACCCTAAACAACAATTTAAAAAAAAAAAGTCTTCAAACAAAATCCTCAATTTGAATAAAGTGATTCATCAGATAAAATTAGCTGGTATATTTTATATATGAACTTTCTTTAATGGAGCCATATGTAACAACTGCACGTCCAAAAACATTTGAATATGCCAATAACAAGTGACATTGAGTCCTACACTGTAAGTTCATCAGGTGTTTTTGTTGGTAAGTCCATTATCCTGAAAACAAAAGTCCACTGCTCTGAAAATACACACACTGGAGCTGAAGTCACCGCCTGCCTTCTGCCTGCCAGATTCTATTAACATACTGCTCATTTTAACTGTTACAAACATCTACTCCTCCTAAGAGATTGTTAACGAATTCTTACAACTCACACTTACTCATTCAGCGAACATTTGGCATTAATTTGAACTCTAATAAATGTGAAATGGGTAAACTAAAACAGCTATTCTGGCCCTGGAATGTGAATTTCGAAGGAGGACACTGCAGCTGTACTGTTGTTGTCAGAGTAGTAAGTATTTCAAACTTGGCTGTTTCCTTAATTTCTGATGACATATCACGGTCCTTTTATGATAAATTACAGTAAATATATTATATATTTCTCCTTCAATGAACATAGCTTGTCATTTACATCAACAGAGTAAGTAAAGTAAAGTAATTTATGGTGCTTTTAGATACAGGTGTGTGCCTCCCTTTGTATGCGGAAAGCAAACTGTTTTTAATCGCAATGAAAGTGTTATTTTTGAAAGGCTATATACAAATATGCATTAAAGCAGAGTATTTCCTGAGATAAAAATATGTTTTGAATTATGGAAATGATTACATCTAACTTTTTAAATATATTTTGAATTTTGGACTTTACACTCTAATCTAAATCTAATTCTACAGATTAAACTAATAATTAGGGCTGTCAAAATTAACGCGTTAACGCGGATTAATCCATCATCATGATTAATCTGATTAAAAATTTTAACGCAATTAACGCATCTGCAGCGCAGAATGACTCAAAGTCCCTGAAACGTCTCTGGCAACGCAATTCGGGCAGTTTGTCCAAGTAGACTTACCGTCGCGCATGCCGCCGCACATGCACAAATGGGTAGTTGATCCGGTATATATTCATAGATATGTATAATAAAGGCTAGATGTCTTAAGG
>JAJHUR010121824.1:620-11337 GCA_027495735.1 Lutjanus campechanus | reverse complement strand
GGATATGAATGACTTGTAACCATTTTGATTCTAATAGTTATTTTCATTTTGCTTGTCAAGCGTTTCATTATGCGATTAATTCTGAGTGGCCAGCCAAGGTAATGAAGAAGCACCCTTGGGATCCATTATGCATTATTTAACAGGGTTTCTAGCAGTACACAGAGCATTTAGAGACAATCCAGCTCATTGATCCCAGGGATTATTTACCAACCACTAAAAACGATCTGAAATGAAAGATCCCAATTATTTGATATTTTATAGACTCCACCATCTGACAACCACTATTATTTTCTTTCTTTTTTTTGTGTGTGTGTGTCATAAAAGATTTCATTCCCAACTTGTAGAAGATATTTTTGTTTAATCATTATCTCAGCATATAACAAAGTCATGGCATCTTCTCTGTTCATACAGGAGTCTGAGCTGCCAAAGGATTACCCTGCACAAGAACCTCTTCTGCTCCTATGTACTCAATTCAGCCCTCACCATTATCTACCTCGTGGCAGTGGTCAATAATCCTGAAGTGGTGGGCAGAAACCCGGTGAGTACGGCTTCTGATGAAAATTTACAACCGAGACTACCATAAGTGTTTGTTCCAGTACCATACAGCCATAGCAGGGATAGAAACTACATCTACTGTTGACGTATTATTTGTTAAACTTATTTTTAATCTTCATTTTTTAAAATGATTATTTTAGTTTTCTGTCGCAGTTTGATTGATTATAGGCCACAAAGCTACTTGGTAAGGTTTAGGAAAAGATCACACAGTGTTTCCCCTGTGTTTTTTTTTTCTGCCAAAAATAACACCAAATATCAATACTCGGAAATCAACACAGTATTTCCCCTACCATTGTCTTGGGGAGGAGGACTGACAGTCTCAGAAATGTCTGTCTTTTCCTCTGTGTTTCACTAAGGGTGGGGCCCACATAGAGTGGAGCAGAGGGAAGACAGGTGGAGTAGATAGTGTTGCCTCACTGAACTACTGCAGCTTACATCAGTGTGCTGTCTACGCAGGCAGTGATGCTGCCCAGAGTTTGCAGAGTAGTTGTGAAGAGAGAAAAAAAACAGATGCAACCAGAAAACAGAGTCAAAAAAGAGAAGTGAGAGAGCACTCTATAAAATCCTGCCCTTCAGACGATTTTGTCCATGACTGTGACAAATTGAAACTGTAGCGGAAGGTGACATGTTGCTGGTATGATGCCGGTATGATTATGAACAGATTTTACTGTCTTATTTGGCTGAGAACCATGTACGTCACACGGTAAAAATAGGTGAGACGCAGAATCTAACAAAAGGGTTTTCTGGCAGAAAGCCCTAAAGGCTAACTTCTCCCATGTGCTTAGTTTTGCAGATCATAAACCAAAGTACTGCGCAAATTAAAATTTTGACCTGGTAATGGCACCAGAGAAATGTTATTGGAACAAAAGTATTACAGTTCATCCTAAGAGGGACATAACTGTCTTTGTCCAATTTTATTGTCCAATACTTTTTTCGAGCTATTTCAGTCTGGACCAACGTGGTGAAACGTCAGACAGACCAGAATTGCCATCTACAGAACCAAATGCTAGCAATGAAAAGCAAAGAATATTTAACAGAATACTGTGTGTGAGGAGGAGGATTAGTTTCACTGTCTTTAAATGAGATACAAATTTATTCATAATTTATGCTAAGCCAAAAAAATGCAAGGAAGAACAAATTTCGATGAACGTTTTAAAATTCATTTGCTCTGCAAGGCCAGGCAATGTGAGGAAGTGAAATTTAAATGCAGTTGCTCTGTATTTTAAATATTTGAAAGTTTATGCAACAGTCTTTTAAGTGTATCCTAATTAGTGTTTCATCACACTGACTGTGGCACATCTTGGCAGTGTCACAGGGTCAACAGTTTTTTCTCTCCTCTACATTCTGCTGTCAAGAGTTTTGGAGCTACACTAAATGCATTATGTGAATTCTTTGAAACCCTGAGGCCTGATTTGGTAGAGATGATAAATCTGTCTTGTAGGAATGCCTCACTATTAGGTCTAAACATAAATTCATGTGTTACTTTTCAAGAAACACTCCTTTCTGGAAATAAAATAATGAAAGCCTGTTCACTGAGTGCTTGCTGCTTCTTAAACGTGACTATTGCAGATCCATAAAAGGATCACACGGATCATATCTTTCCTTTTATGGAGAACTGAATAAAATTAAACACATTCAGGCTCTAGAGGTTCAAATTAATAGAAAATGGTCAGAATATCGCTTACACTCTTAGAAATAAACATTTCTGAAGGGCTGATGTTCTACCTAGAACCATTTGCTTCGGAAGAACCCTCTCTGAAGAAAGAGTTCATCAAGGGTTCTTTGTAAGACTAAGGGTTCAATTAAGAACCATTTTCAACCAAAGAACACTTTCTAGAGGAAAGAGTTCTTCAAGGATTGTTGAAATCTCTTTTGTCAAGGGTTCATCAAGGGTTCTTTGTAACAAAATATTTAAGGGTATATGTATAGAAGCGTTCTCACCCATGGTTCTACCTTGATAAAACCCTTGGATTATAAAAAGGTTCTAAGTGGAAACCAGCAGGTGGGATCTAGATAAAACCTCTGAAATTTAAAAGGGTTCTTGGTAAAACTCTTGGAATGTAAAAAGGTTCTCAGTGGAACCCCTTGGATGGGTTCTAGATTAAACCCTTGGATTATAAAAAGGTTCTCAGTAGAACTCCCTGAGTGCGTTCTAGATGACACCCTTATAATATAAAAAGGTTCTTGGTAGAACTCCCTGTTTGGGTTCTTGATAAAACCATTTGAATATTAAAAGGTTCTTGGTAGAGGCCCCTGGGTGGGTTCTTGTTAGCACTCTTAGAAGGTAGAAAAATTCTGGATAGAACGTCCGCAGAAGGTTCTGGGTATAACCATTACATCATAGAAGGGTTCTCTGTAGAACCTCTCATAGGTGGAGTTGGGTGAAACCTTTTACAGATGGTTGCAGGTATAACCCTTTAGGTTGGGTTCTAGGTAGAACTCTCTGAAAGGCTTCCAGGTAGAATCTTTACCTTTATAAAAGATTTTACCAAGAACCAAAAAGGGTTCTCCTATGGGAACAAGTGAAGAACGCTTTATGGTTCTAGCCCACCCCCACCCCTCACCACCAATATGTTACTAAACTAAAAACAAAAGAAGACTTTCAGATGATGACTGTGCCGTACAGAAACCACAGATAGGATTGTAGAAGTTGGCTCACAGTGCATACAATCCCATTACAGCCCCAGCCTGCTTTCAGCTGGAGCATCTCTGGCCAGACAAAGTACTAGAAACATCCAGGAGACAACGCAGGCTTCAGCTGGGTTTGGGTTTGATTCTGCATCCTGCTGCTGCTTCTGTCCACGCATTCATAATCTGTCTGGCTCATCTTGTCTGCCGTCTTTATTCACATCTCATCTCCAAATGTATTTGAGAAGCAGCCAGGAATGACACCCATCATCATCAATGCGAGGAAATATATATGTTTTTTTGTGCAATGGCTTGATTTCAAGACTCTCATCCTCCTCCTCGCCATTTGTCAAAAAGGTTTGTGTTGAATCTATTACTTTCTGACGTAGAGCTGTCAAGCTGTGCTAACTTGCTGCAACATGTCAAAACAATATTGGTCACTGTGGCCCGGCTTCTCTAGAGGAAGCAGAAAAAGAAATCACAAGCATCATTGGTTGGGATTCACGCGTGTCTGTTGGGAAACATTTTGAAATTTACTGCTGCCAAAGTGAGACTTATGTGCCTGTTTTCTGCACCGTTGATTTAGGAATGGTGGATTGTGGTGGAGATTTGCTCTCACAGAAAAAACAAGCTTTGTATTCTCTGGTGTGGTGATACAGAGTCTGGGTTTGGCTTGCCAGCAGTGCGGAGGAGTGAATCCCCAAAGCTTATGTCAAACCAGGGAGGAGGCTGAAAACATGAGAAACATCTAAATGATCTATAGCAGCTTGATTTGTAAACCAGAACTTTACGCAAACCTTGGTCAGCTTCAATGAAAAACAGTTGTGAATTCATGAAAAATGAGTGACCAGACTCTCTGCATACTGATATGAGTCCACGTCTGTTATAGTGAAGATTCTTCATGTGGAAAGGGAAACGTCGGAAAGTGAGGGAGAGACATATGGACAAAAGTTTAGAAGTGAATTACTGTTGTGTGTTTTGAGCTAAGAAGGCTCCTGAGAGCAGCAGCTGAAGCAATGCTAGCATCTTTGAATTATACTGTGTCTGCATGCATGCACTTTTTACACAGTGAATGTCAGCATTTCAAAATTATATAAAGTATTCATATGAAGGTTTCTTCATGTACAGTATGTGTTTCAGGGAAAACAATGAATTCATTGTGTTTCAATAGAGTAATAAGTAATTTAGTTATGTTAAACTTTATGTATTAAGTCATTGAGAGACCTGAGAAATTTTACAAGATTACAACAAGACATGACACACAAAACAATCACTACACAGACATGCTAATATTTTTTCCTAAACCTCACCAAGTAGTTTTGTTTCCTAAACCTAATCAGAAAATTGACTGTCAAAATAAAAGTCAAATAAGTGTACAATATAAGCTAACGCTGACTTCTAATTTCACACAAAAGAGATGTGTGCAAGCCACAACAAAATAAACAAAATAAACTCACAAAAGAAAGTAAATAAACTCAAGAAAGTAAATATTCTCACACGGATCCGTAAAACACACTTCATTGTTGTCAGATGTGAAAATAGTCTGGCCTTACAACAGAGATGAGAAGTTTGACTCTTTTCACTGACTAAAATCTCTGCCTCCTCCACACTCCACTGAGTCCTGTGTTTAACCCAGTCATCCACCGCCACCTCTAATCTACAGTGAATTTGTCACTCTTTATCACAGAACTACGGGGGTCGGGTGTGAATAGTGCCTATTCTCACCCATGTACAAATAGACACTTCATCAAACGAAGGCATCACAAAAATGCTCTTAAAAATATCAGCAAGCAGAACTTCAAAGTGGTTCAGAGGAATGAGTGTCTCCAACTTTAATTTTTTCATTTCAGTAATGACAGTCCAATTAGTATAAGAATCCCTTTTTTCCCCCAGGTTTTTTAACGAAGTGTTCAACCTGAGTTTTATTGGACAATTGTCTAACCAAATGCCTCTAAATAGTTTAATGCTGCACTGTATCAATTAAATTTCATTGAGAGAATGCACCAGAGTAGGAACATCAAGAGTTTGTGCTCATATAGTCTTCTTGTAGAAGGTAGGTACAGACAGAGTAAATACCAGTGGGCCAGATGCTGATCCTTGTGGGACACACCTTTCTCGACTGTTTGGAAAGTTGATTTGAAACCATCTACAAGAACAACAGTAACAACTGACTGTAAGCAAAGTGTGGGAGAAAAAGGCTTATTTAACAATTTGTCTTGATAGTGGTGCCACAAAAGCATAGGAGGGAACTTTTTTAGCCTACTTATACAGTACAGTTTTGTATTGTGCACTATGATATTGTTGTTTGAGTAGTTATCATAGACTGAAGGCAGTCAATTGGGCCCAATAACAATTAGAATTTCTTGATGGATTTGATTTTACAATGTGCAGCCATCTTGGCTTTTGTTTAGCCACATGACATAATCCAAATTTGGGCACAGGGGAAGCCATCTGAGATGGGACAAACAGCCAACACAGCTGACGTGACTGGCTGATGAGCCTATCATTTAAGCAGACATGTCCAAAATTGTGGCTCCTTAACAAATCTCCAAAGAAACAAAACAATCTAAAAAAATTCCAGAGTCACAAAATTACTACTAACTTTTGCTGAAGAAAAGCTATTTTAAAAGTTGGGACTTTTCAATAGAGGTCAGCAGAGTCAGGTTCATAGAAGCTTATGTGTAGGAGTCATTAGCAGAATTACAGCTTATGGCACATCCATTACCGTCTTGGTAATTAAAGCATTAGTAGACTGTGGTTAGATAAGATTTACATAATAATATATCATCAAAGTCATCTTGTTCAAGAAATAATTCAATCAAAGGGACAGGATCTATACTGAGACATGTTGTCATGTTGTGGCACTGTGTTGGATGATGAATAGAAAACGGCACTGTAGTCTACTGTAGGTACTGTTACACCCTTGCAGAACATGGCTTTTCTCACTTCCTTGTACAACGTGAGACATAATCAAAGACATAATCAAAGAGCGCTCCAAGTACAAAGAAAAAACACATTGTTTCCATCTCAGCTCACCTCCAGAGGGGGTAAATGAATAAACATCCTCCGGGTCTGCAAAGCATAATACTGGTTAACGATTTTGTGCCATGAGTGCAGAAACGTCGTCTTACAGCTTTTCAGTGTCCTGCGGAGATGATGTCAGAAGTGTTTAAATTGAATCATCCTAATAGAATTCTTTCCATGTAGAGTCGAAAACAGACTAAATACTCCTGTTTGGGCTTTCTGTCTCTCTGCAGGTTGGCTGTAAGGTTTTGCACTTCTTCCACATGTACATGCTGGGCTGCAATTACTTCTGGATGCTCTGTGAAGGCATCTACCTGCACACGCTCATCGTGGTGGCTGTGTTTGCAGAGGAGCAGCATCTGCACTGGTACTACCTCCTGGGCTGGGGTGAGTTCATCTGCCTGTGATGAAAACACTATTTGATGTCTTCTCATTTTGTGTGTTTATTCTGTGTATCCTTTTATTAGTGATGCACACATTTACAATTTTTTAAAGGTCTATCCTGCCAATTCCGATGTTGGTCGATCCCATGTTTCTTTCTCCTTTCTTTCTTTTTTAAGAACTATAAGAACTTTTGTTTAAAGAATAATCACATTGTTTGTTCATAATACAGGGTTTCTACTGGTCTTTAAAAAGTCTTAAACAGTCTCAAATCTAATTATCTGAACTTAAGGCATTAAAATGTCTTAAATAAGATTTTTAATGGTCTTAAGAATTTAATTCAGTTATATTTACTTTTATAAAGTTGGATTTAAATGAGTTTTGAGGAGGAAACTGCATTGATCACACTTTAACAACTACAAAATGAAACCAACATTGAATAAACACTGATGTCAACTGTTTGTATACTATTTTTGACAGTGTGGATGTGAAACAATTCTAAAATTACATTCACAGTGGTCTCAAAAAAAAAAGCCTTAAAAGTCCTAAATTTTACTTGTTTAAAACTTACATCTCCATAAGTATTCCAGGTAAGTGTCAGGCCTTGTCCTCTTTTCCCTCTCTTTCTCCACCTTTTCCTTTTTCCAACCTTTCTTCTCCCTTCTTCGCTCCTCCTGTTCTGTCTCAAATTTTCTAGCTCTCTCTCCCTGTGTCCTCTCCTCTATTTCTCCCCCTCTTCTTTCATTTATTCCTCTCTTTGTCCTGTTCTTCTATTGCTATTCTCATCACTGACGACATGCTAGCATAGTTGTGATCAGCACTGTTGAATAGACCCTTTTAGTGCCTACGTCATGATTATGTCAAAGTATTGGCTGGGGGCAAAACAAAAGAAAAACTGGGGGCAAGCTCTAAGTCAAAATGTCATATTGCTGTGTTGTTGGGTGACAGAATCAAAGAAATAGAATCACAAGATGAAAGCTGGGAGATGTGTGCAAGCTGTGACAAAATAAACAAAATGAACTGTCAAAATTCTCACTCCTGTTGTCCTTATTAAACAGAAAAATACAACTGATCATCTTCTGAAGTAAAGTTTCTCCCCCTTAGCGAACTGAAGGGCCATCTGCACCAAAAACTATAATTATAAAATATAGTTCTAAAATCCTGGGGTTTTACAATTACAAACTATATTTTTTTATAGTTATTGGACCTTAGGAGGAGCTTGTATTTTCTTCTGCCATTGTAAAGAAACAAGCCAATCAAACGTGCTTTGACATTAATGTGTGTGTCTGTAGTGTATGCATGTAATTTTTTCCAACACAGAATCAGACATATGTGACACTGATGGCCAATCAAGCTGAAAACTGGCTGATTCCGGTCACCAGCTAATCAGTCGGTGCATCTTTACTTTTCACATCATCACTGGACTCAGTTACGGCTTGAAAACTCACTGAAAAGCATTTCAACAAGGCAGGACCCAATCTAGCAGCCACAATTTACTTGTATCCACCCTATCTTCATACAGTATGTCAACCTGGACGCGCTGACAGCTTTATTGGCCCTCCTGCCGCTGAGTGCTTAGTGCAGTCGTGTTTTTCACCTTGTTCAAAACAGGAATAATGGATGCAGTCTGTCAAACAAGCAGGCAATGGAACTAAATGGATGGTCATTAAAAATCGGAGGCTAACCTTTGTGTGTGCGTGTCTGTATATGTGTCTGTGTGTATGAAAGGCATCCAGTTAGTCAGGTCCATCTGTGGCCGATATGCTGCAGGGCCTCAGTGGTGTCTGAAAATGAAGTGCACATGGATTCATGTGTTTATATCCAGACCAAAAGTAAAAAGCAAATCCGAGCCCAGCCTCTAGTGGGTTTTTTATAGACATTATGTTAAATTAGTCGGGATTGCTGCATGAAATTAACAATGTGGTGTTGTTTTTGGGGTTGGAGCAATAAAATTGTGATTGGAAAGTTTTTAATGAGGATATGAAAGCTGATCCACTTTCTTTCAGCCGCTCTAAGAATATATACAATATTCATAAAGTAATAATTTATTTGATGAGGAAGTCTAAAACCAGCAAAACAACTGACCGAGCTAACCACACTTTCACTGTTACATAAATGACAAATGAATTTCACTAAATTCACTCAAGACCTCATATGGCCGCCATCTTTTTTCATGTCCAAGGCTTTCCTCTAGTGCCTGCATCCATCCACGCCGTGGCAAGGAAAAAGTATTTCGATGACAAGTGAGTAATGTTCCAGAAACTTCTGCAAATAAACAGGAGCTGTTTGCATATGTGCTCGTCTGTGTGTGGCAGGGAGCGTGCACATACATACACGGCTTGCGTGCTTTTGTATGTGCGTGTGTGTGCATGTGTATTTTGGGCAGCAGACAGCACTGACTGATATGTTTTTCCCCCTGTAGCTGTTGGATGAGCGTGGAAACCCATCTGCTCTACGCGGTCCATGGTCCTATAGTGGCAGCGCTTCTTGTAAGTCTGCAAATCCACTGTTTCAGCACAATATAAGAGAAAATAACGGAAAAATACGATTATTGGGTTGTTATTTTGGTAGCTTGAGTTCTTAAAACAGTCAAAGAAAGAAAAAATGACATGTTTGTTTTTTCATATATTTTTTTTTTACTTTCTACAGGTGAACCTCTTCTTCTTACTAAATATTATAAGAGTACTGGTTACCAAATTGAGAGACACACACCGAGCAGAGTCCAACATGTACATGAAGGCAGTGAGAGCCACCCTGATCCTAGTGCCCCTGCTGGGAATACAGTTTGTCATTTTTCCCTGGAGGCCAGAGAACCGGCTTGCTGGGGAGGTCTACGAGTACATCATGCACATACTCATGCACTACCAGGTAGGCACTGAGCTCGCAGCACAGCAGAATTTCCATTAAAATGCCAGGTTGGAGCTCAAAATGTAATTCAACAGTAAATTAGAAAGCAAATAAGTGCTGCTTTGCACTGGGGTTGTGAGTTGAGGTATTTTGCACGTGTTGATGAAGAAAAAGAATGTGTCAGCATTGTAATCAGTGTATATTTAATATTGAATACTTCACAGTAGTATTTATGTGCTAGCCCTGAACTTAAAGTGTTCCAGCAAAAACTACCTACTGTAGGTCCCATCAGGTTTGAGATTTAGACGTTTGTCTTGCTTGTTTCCACCAATTAAAACCTTGTTTTCTGCTTTGTGATTGATTGATGTGATTCACTGACAATTTACCCTTTAACGAACCAGTTAGGCACTCCATTAACTTTATTTAGCAACTATGTGGGCACTTAATTCAACAACAGGCAGGCAGGGAGGCTGTGAAATTTCACTAGTCGGTTTATTCTCAGATAGGGATTTCACAGCTCCACCAGATACTCTCTGTACTGTACTTTTCTTTTTAATAAATACTCTAGATGACTGTGAAGTTGCTGCCCTTTAGAAAGTGATGCATTTTGATTAAATTCCATTACTTTTGTAAGATAAAAATTGCTAATTTTTCTGTTCATTTTCCTTTTTAAGGGATTACTGGTGGCAACAATATTCTGCTTCTTCAATGGAGAGGTAAGCACTGTTCATGTATTTATGCATATTAGCAGTTTGGCTTCCCTGCAGGGACAACAAATTGTTCTGACAAAAAATGATGTCCCATTGGTCTGAAAGCCCATCTTTCCTGAAAGGCTTTTGTCCGAAAAACAAACACCCATTGCTCCAAAGGTCTATTGCTCCAAAAATACACACTCCCCCTGCAGTTCACCTGCAATCATCAGGGGCTTTGCCCTCAATAGGCTATCTTTCTGTCCATGAACCAAACTACATTTCAAGTGATTTCCAGTGTTGGGGAAAAAAAATCCCAGATAGTTTTAAGCTGCTCTTACCCAACTTATTAGATGTTAGCTAATCAAAAACAGTAGCCTACAGTCTTTTTGTCGTTTTGGCTGTTCCAACAAAGTCAAAGTCAAACATGTTTGATATTAGCTATTAGTAGGGGTGTAACGATACACAAAAATCTCGGTTCGATACGTACCTCGGTTTTGAGGTCACGGTTCGGTTCATTTTCGATACAGTATGGGAACAAAAAGCAAAACCTAAATTTTCTTGTTGTTCATTTGGGTGTACTTCATACCGGG
>JAJHUR010121820.1:523-19798 GCA_027495735.1 Lutjanus campechanus | reverse complement strand
ATCATCATCACCTGTGCTTTTTTCTGGGGGTCCTGCAGCTGCTTCTTTTTCCTGACATGGTGCCTCCTCACCCTGACTCTCAGCTTATTCAAAATCTTCATCACTGGGTGTTTTTCTTATTTTCTGTGGTAACCCATCTTCAGTGTCCCTGTCCTTTCTTTTGAACAAAGAAGTTATTTTTCTCTGCAATATTACTTTGACAAAAACAATTTGACTGATTTGTAGTGTTTCTCTCTGTTTTTATTTAAAATGTTTGTAGATAATAACTGACAGATATTTAAATCATGTTGAAAGTGTTTCAGCCAACCACAAGAATGTGTGGAATTTTGCTGGTGTAATTTATTGTTCGTCCTGTCCCAGCGCAAGCGGCGTTTCTTGACGTCTGTGGACCAGTTGTGGAAAAAGTCCCAGTGCATTCAATCAAAAGCACCGATCCCCATAGCAACCGCTGTGTTTCGGAAGTAGACGCGCATGCACTGCTGAGCGGAATCTCCGGTCGTTAGCTCATAAGCAGTTTCTTTTCCGAGCTGTTCTGTATCGTTAAAATTGAACAAAATAACACGAAACACAACTGCTTACTCTCCTACTGATTTTAATTGGGACATTTTGCAACGAACGTAAAGACATTAAACGTGTGGTACACGTTTCGAAGGCTGGGCGCAGAGGAGACCACCGGGCTCTCTCCGAGGGGAGGGGGAGAGAAGCAGGGTCAGAGCCCTGAGGAAGAGAGGGAGATGCCCGGCCAAGGCTCCGTCCAGCATGGACTAAAACACAGCACGGACAGTTCAGAGACAATTCGGAATGAGTTAAAAGGAATTTTAAAAAGACAAAGTAGTTTTCAAGACTGCACATTGCTAGCGGATCTATTTTCTGACCCAGAGTGCGGCCGTGACTGGTTCTGTATGAGGGCTTTATAGCAGGCAGCCGCTCTTCCATCTTCCTGGTACTGCGTACCACCACTGAATCTTTTAGTGGTACGCAGTACCGGACTGTACCGGCTCACTTTCACCCCTGGTCATACAACCTCCCATTTATCTAGTTGTCTTAGTGACACAATTTGTGTCCTGCAGCACCTCAACCTTTTGTACTACCTGTGGGTATTGTTTGTTTAACCAAGATTTAATAATCATGTATGTGTTTGAAGGGAATTAGTTCTCCCAGCAGATTCTTCATTGCAGATTAGATTCTCAGCATCCAAAATATAGTTTATTTTATTTTTTCATATATCATCTAAACCATCACTTTCCTTTCATTATCAACTCTCTTGTTACCTTTTCCTCCCCCTACTTTGACTCTTCTATTTTCTGTTCTTTTCTTTGTCTTTCCTGTGCTTCTTTCCATCCTTTTTATAATTTCTTTTCCTCTCCTCCTTTCTTTTCATTTAATTTTCTTTCCTGTTCTCTCCTGGTTTCTTCTTTTTCCTCCATTGTTTAATATCCTCACCTGCCCTCCCTTCTTTTTTCTTGTCCTTTTCTCTACCTGTTTCTCCTCCATTTCTTTTTTCATGTTCTTTTTTCTTTCTGCTGCTCCACACTTTTCCTGACTGTGCTCTCCTTGTTTTGTTTTCTTTTCCCACCTGCCCACCCCTCCTTTCCTTTCCTTTCCTTTCCTTTCCTTTCCTTTCCTTTCCTTTCCTTCCCTTCCCTTCCCTTCTCTCCCTGGCCTGTAGGTCTTTGGTCCGCATGAATGGGAAATCAATAGTGTCTGTGTTGACATCCAGAAGCAGTCTGAGTCTAAAACACACTCAGGTGATGGATGAAGACCAGCACTGTGTGTGTGTGTTTGTGTGTGTGTGTGAATTCCTGACATTGAACAGACTCTGAGTCCTTGACCGTGACCCCCGTGAGCCTCTCCGTCTTGTTTCCCCGGGTCCTGGGTGGAGGGGTCAGAGGTCAGGGGTCGAGCCGAGTCTGCTCCCACTGGGAGTCTGGGGCTCTGGGGAGGGTCCTATGGTGAGCGTAACCTTTGACCCCTCCCACAGGCGGGTCAGAGGGGTGGAGGAATGTGGGGATTAACAGAGCAGTGTGGAGCAAAGAGGAGGTGAAGACGGGACAAATTCACCTGTCATTCAGTCTGTTCCTCTGAGGTACACCTCAACTCCTTCTGAACAAAACACAGCACAGGATGGACTGAAGCTTCTCACTGCATAACAGCAGAGATGTGAAGATGAAATGTTAGGAGGTGTTCAGGCATTTTGTTGTACTTGTTGTTATAATCAACCTTCTATTTTGGTTCTATTTTGGTCCTGCGATTTGGACCATTCTGTTTTTTTCTTCTATGTAACTTTATAGGTATAATATGCATAATACATAATAAAGTCAATACTACTACTACTACTACTACTACTACTAATAATAATAATAATAATAATGATAATAATAATAATAATAACACAGCCTGCAAAATTAATTTATTGAATTAGTTGTTTCATTTGATGAAAGCACATACAAACTGACAATGGATGGCAAGCCATTTTCATCAGGGGTATTAATGACCAAATTGAAGTGAAGAGCTGCTGCTGTACTTGAGGCGGCCCCCCCTATGACATGACATCAGTGACCTCAAGCCAATTTGATTTTTAGACCCCTGATTGACTTTCATCAATAACCAATGAAGATAAAATAGCAGTATCTAAAAATGTAATTAAGAAAGCTGCAGTTATGTAAAACTGAATAAACGCGGAACAGAAAAAGGAAAGCATCTGACTTTAAATGTATCGAGAGTCTTTGCAGCAGCTTTGGGAAATGCGATATGTGGTCATTTACATACAGGCACATTAATCTAATTATGTCTATGGCATGCTTTTCAAGGAAGCTTGATTTTTACAGTGGCAATAAAACAGGAGCAAACTGTGTTTGAGCCCTGAGAACACAGTTTGTACATGACTCAAACAAAGTTAGAGACAAAAGAATGAAGCGAAATGTACAAAGAGCAGAAGAAGTTTCGAGAATTTCAAGAAGACATGAAGGAGTTGATAGAGGCGGGAGGAGAAGAATCCAGAGGAAAAACAGGAAAAAAGAAATAGTCACAGAGCTGCTTAGTGAAGGTGAGGGAGGTGATTCATTTATTGCGACACACCATTTAAACCAATTGGGCAGCAAATAGGAATGCAGGGGTTAATGGTCATCGTTTTGTCAAAGCTGATTTAGGGCCCCTGGTTGAAGCCGAAGCTGAAAAGCACTTTGCTGGAACTTCCCATTTCTGCCGGATTATGGCAATAAATCGCTGTAAATCTTACAACCTGGTCCTTTAAAGGATTCAACATAAGCTAATTTTTGAAATACAATAAATCATCTTTTTCTTTTTAACTAGGGGAAAAAAAAGTTTTATATGTCGATTTTATAGAAAAAGGCATGACCTGACCATGAAGCACCACATAGCGTCTCTGCCTGCTCTCCACAGCAATGCTTTTTTCTTTTACAAGGACAGAAACAACTTAATGCTGAATGTACAAGCAAGAATGAATGATTAAGAAACATGTTTTTTACAAAACAAAAGAAGTATCTCGATGTATATATAACATTTATCAAATTTACAAAAAGGCCCGAATAGGAATTTGTTGTAGGCAGCATTTCACAAAATTTCTATAGTTTTTCCAATGTCAACAACTCTTAGAATTTGTGAGTCTGTGGATGTTGTGGTTACTAGCGTGCTGACAGGCATCTGCTGCCTATGTCGACAGGGAAGAGAGCCAAAGTACAAAATCTGGATCACAGTGAACCAACTGATGCACTTACAGGACAGTTATGTAGTTGTGTAGTCTGTCCTTTGATGTGGTCCAGGAATGCATCCTGGATGCATTTTGGGTACATTTACACCTGTACTAAGAGCAATTCAACTAGTGATTGGATTATCCAGAATACATGTTAATACCTGAAGTTGGTGTCACAAAAGGTCAGCAGCAAAGGAAAGGTGGGATCCACATCTCCAAGAAGTCCTTGTAGCCAGAAACGATGCTTTCAGTACGGTTCATTACAACCTTCAGTGTCATGGTGTCATTCTCTGAAATGATACTTATTAGTCAAGGGGCTTTCAAATATACCCAGGGTTCATTTATATAGGGCTCTATGGTGAATAGATTATCCTGGTAAAATAAAAGTTAAGTGAATTGACTTGGCAACCCTGGTCCACCCAGACTTACATCCTTTGATCCTACTACATAGTCCATTTAGAAACCTATAGAAGATGATATCCTGTTTAAGATTCTTCTCAAAACTGCTCCTCTGAACATTACAGCCACACTAGTGATCTCATGAATTTGTTGTGCAGAATAAGTCAGTTTTTTAGGTCAGCCATTCTCAACCACTGGCCTAGTGGAGAGGGACCTGGCTGCAGACCTCCAACCTCCACGGCAGGAAACACGTGACCTCCACAGCAGAAGATGTTATTTTTGTTTTTTCCTGTGTGAAGGCCGCATTCTGCGTAATCACTATTTCATTCTTAAAATTGGCAAAACAACAAAATTAGCACACAGATTAAAAAAAAATATAAACAAAGTTTATTCATGAAATATTTATATAAAGGCTTCATACAATAATTGACATTAAGGATATGAAGTTAGTTCAGTAAGTCTTGTCACCTATTCTTTAAAATGTTGCAAAGTTTACATTTAATTTCACAAAATGTACTTATTAAACATGAAGAATACACCAATAAAAGTAAAAAATAGGTCGTAGAGAGGCGACACAGCGCCTGTCAGCGTCCTGTCTGCCTCTTACACAAACGGCTAAGCTAACGTAAGCACTGGATTTAGTTTAGCTCACAAACTGAGAGTCATAAATCCCGTTGCCCAGTCTGAAGGTTGATGTTTTGTTGTTCATTGCATTGACTCATCAGATCGTGGTGTGTTTTTAATGGACTGTTACAGAACACAGAGTTAATAATAGACTCAAGAGATCGTTCACGGGTCTGGGGTTACCTTCAAGACTCGATCATCAGTCTCTCCCTCCTCTGTTTGTCTCGTTTCATTAACATTCATGAATAAAAATAACAGTGAATTGTAGTGATGTGTCTTATTGATGGAAGTGGGACGGGGCGAAGGTGCAGTTTAAAAGATTGTGTGAAGCATTTAGCCTTTTAAAATAGATAATGAATACAATTTGTGGATATATGCTTTTTTTTATTCGTGTGCAAACTGCAAACTTTAAGAACCAAACCGAGAAAAATCATAATGTGGTCTTCACATGAGAAAAAAAAAACACGACAAGAAGAACATTTTCTGCTGTGGAGGTCACGTGATTCCTGTCAACCGTGGAGGTTTAGATAATGAATACATTTTGTGGATATATGCTCCAACCGTGGAGGTTGGAGGTCTGCAGCCAGGTACTCTTGGGCTAGTGGGCCCCAGAGGCATTGGTACTGCCAAATAATTTGTTTAAAATAATTTTTAAAAAATGAGAATTTACAATTCTAGTTATTTTTGTATCCAACTGTGCTCAAGAATTCACATAAATAAAAATGACCAATTAAAATGCTCAGTTCAGTGACCAGTTACATTTTACTATCATCATGGTAATCCAGACACATCCTCAGTTAGAGACAAGCATGTTTGCTAGCTAACATTCCCATGGATGTGCTGACACCAAATGGATTGGTTCTTGGAATGTGGTCCTCAGAAATCAGAAGTGGGCCTCTCACTAGAAGAGGTTGAAAACTCCTGATCTATTCTTCTCTATACTCTTCTGGTGACCAATCAATCTTAACAACAGTGTGTGGTGAGAAGGTTTCTGCCATGGACACACTGGAGGAGGGGTTCATCTCATGCAGGTTCATTATACATGCAAACACAACTCACTTTCTTCTGTGCAAACATCCACATGCAAACCTGCACTTCACACTGTCACAGCCCTGCTTCTCCTGGTTTCCTTCTGCCCTCAGTATGTTTCCACTCTCCCTGCCTCTGCTCCACTCCACCTCTCAGCCACGCCCTCTCATCAGCCCAACTCCACTCACCTGGTTGCACAGCTGCAGCTCATCTCATCAGCCTGGCATATAAGCTCCTCCAGCACTCTCACTCCTCGCCAGATTGTTCTACCATGCGATTCTACTCTCCAGCGTTTATTCATTGCCTGACCTCCTGGTACCGACCCTGCCTGTCCCCGACCTGCTCTTCTCGTCTGCCTCCCGGTGAGCCTACCTGCCTTCTGTCTCTGACCACGTGTTCAGCCTTGGCATCTCCAGCTTCAGTCCGCTCTCCTGGTTTCAACTCCTCTGCCTGGCCTCGACTCCTCTGCAGCCCGCTGCTCACCGGTACTTCTGCCTCGTCTGTCTGCTCTCCTGGTTTCGACTCTTCTGCCTTGCCTCGACTCCTCCGCTGCTCGCCACTCGTCGGCTCCTCAGCACCTTCGGCTGGTTCGTCTGGCTCTGGACACCGTGCTTCAACGGCCTCGCTCACAGTAAGCCCCTTCCCTTTTATCCCGGCCGCAGAAGAACAGAACTTTATGGGTCCGAGGGTGTACATCCCCCTCCTCTGTCCTGCGGCCGGGTTGAACTCTTCCCTTTTCTCAAGCCAGAAAGCCAGAGACTATGTGTGGGCTGACAGCCTGAAGTTTGAACTGAATGCTAAGCTAATTCACCTGCTGAAGCAGGTGAATTAGCTGTTTTGCTGCTGTTTTGCTGCTGTGTAAATAAAAGTCATTATCAACTGTTCCTGAGCTCTGGAGTGCTGCATCTGGGTCCCATACACACCCGTTACACGCACACTCATACACACAAGCATGGACCCAGCACACTCCTCCTCCCCTCAAGCCCGTTTGGAGCGGGTTGAGGGAATGCTCCAGCACCATGAGGCTCAGCTAGCCTCCAACGCAGCGGAGGCTCGGCAGACAGCGTCAGCTTTGGAGCAAGCGCTAACATCCCTAGCTAACCAGGTACAACAGCTAGCGGCTTCCCTGTCTCAACCTGCAGCTCCCGCTCCAGCCCCTCCCCCTCCGGCTCCAGCTCCTCCGCTGGGCTCTGCTCCTGAGCCTCGAACGTTATTCGGGGGACCCCGAGGGCTGCAACCCCTTCCTGACGAACTGCTCCATTCTGTTCGCTCTACAGCCCCACACCTTCGCCTCGGAGGCAGCGAAGGTAGCTTTCACCGTTAATCATCTGACTGGCAGAGCTCGCCTTTGGGGAACGGCAGAGTGGGAGAGAGGCACGCCAGCCTGCTCCTCCTTCCAGGCGTTTGCTACAGAATTACGCAAGGTTTTCGGACCTGTTCCGTTGGGACCCGACGCCACCAGGGGACTCATGGGTCTGAGACAGGGGGCTCAGACCGTGGCTGATTACGCTATTGACTTTTGCACCTGGGCCCGTCTCAGTGACTGGAACCCTGCTGCCCAGTGTGACGCCTTCCTCCATGGACTTGCACCGTACGTCAAGGATGAGTTGGTTTTGTTTGACCTCCCGTCCTCCCTCGACGGCCTCATCGAACTGACTTCCAGGCTGGACAGGCGCATCCAGGCGAGGAGGAGGGAGGTACGCCAGGCAGGGGCGGATCGCCGGCCATCTGCCCGTCTGAGGGGGGCCCCAGTCCCCTCCAGCCAACCCTCAGAGACTCTTGCCGGGGGGGCTGAACCCATGCAGGTGGGACGCACCAGCCTTACGCCGGAGGAGCGTGAGCGGCGACGCCAAGGGAACCTCTGCCTCTACTGCGACCAGGCTGGACACTTCATCTCCTGTTGCCCAGCAAAAGGGAGGGCTCAGCAGTAAACAGGGGTGTCCTGCTGAGCCATACCCAAGACTCTGCCCCTAACTCACGACCCCTGTTCCATGTTCGGCTGCTGTTGGCAGGGGGTTCTCACACCCTTGCTACCTTCATTGACTCTGGAGCTGATGTCAATCTAATTGACGAAGAGCTCGCCCTCCAGCTGGGAATCGACCAGGTTCCCCTGCCTCGCCCGGTTCCGGCCAGCGCCTTGGACGGTCATCTCCTGGGGACGGTCACCCATCAGACCATGCCCATCCGCATGCTCCTGTCTGGCAACCACCATGAGACTATACAGTTTCACGTCCTGAAATCTCCACGTCTCCCGCTGATCCTCGGCTACCCCTGGCTCCGTCGTCACAACCCCCACACTGACTGGTCTACAGGGTCCATCCTGGGGTGGAGTTCCTCATGCCATCAGGTCTGCCTTAAGCAAGCTGCAACACCTCAAACAGTTGCCTGCTCCAGTCCTGCTCCAGATCTGTCCAGGGTACCCTCTGATTACCACGACTTCAGGGAGGTGTTCAGCAAAGTCAAGGCGACCTCCCTGCCCCCTCATCGACCATACGACTGTGCCATTGACCTCCTGCCCGGTTGTCTCTATTCTCTGTTGGCACCTGAAAGGGAGGCCATGGAACTGTACATTAATGACGCCTTGGCTGCCGGTATTATCCGTCCCTCCTCGTCACCCGCCGGGGCCGGATTCTTCTTCGTTGAGAAGAAAGACAAGTCCCTGAGGCTCTGCATCGGCAACAGGGGCCTCAACGACATCACCATCAAGAACCGCTACCCCCTGCCCCTCATCGCCTCCGCCTTCGAGTTGCTTCAGGGGGCCATGATCTTCTCGTCTGGATCCGGGAGGGGGACGAGTGGAAGACGGCTTTCAACACGCCCACAGGACATTATGAGTACCTGGTAATGCCTTTCGGCCTCACCAATGCCCCGGCCGTGTTCCAGGCCCTCATTAATGACATTCTGAGAGACATGCTCAACAAGTTTGTGTTCGTCTATCTGGAAGACATCCTGATCTTCTCCCGATCCCAAGAGGAGCATGTGCATCACGTCCAGGCCGTGCTCCAACGTCTGCTGGAAAACTCTCTGTTTGTGAAGGCTGAGAAGTGTGAGTTCCACGCCACCACCGTCTCATTCCTGGGGTACATCATCGGTCAAGGCAGCATGGAGATGGACCCCACCAAGGTCTCAGCCGTCACCTCCTGGCCCGTCCCTGAGTCCCGGAAACAGTTGCAACGGTTTCTGGGATTTGCCAACTTCTACCAGAGGTTCATCCGGGGGTACAGTACTGTGCCTGCTCCCCTCACTGCTCTGACCTCCTCCAAGGTTCCCTTCTGCTGGTCCCAGGCAGCTGAGGTGGCGTTCCAGAACCTCAAGGCTCGGTTCACATCTGCCCCTATTCTCCTGGTTCCCAACCCCGAGAGGCAGTTCGTGGTGGAGGTGGATGCCTCCGATGTTGGGGTGGGAGCCGTCCTCTCTCAGCGGTCTGCTGAGGACCAAAGGCTTCACCCCTGCGCCTTTTTCTCCCGGCGACTGTCTCCCGCTGAAAGAAATTATGACATTGGGAACCGAGAACTGTTGGCAGTGAAGCTGGCGCTGGAGGAGTGGCGCCACTGGCTGGAGGGAACCAAGTTGCCCTTCTTGGTCTGGACCTCCCCTCTGATGTGGTCTCGGATCGTGGCCCCCAGTTCACCTCAGTATTCTGGCGAGAGTTCTGCTGTGTCATCGGGGCCACCTCCAGCCTGTCCTCTGGGTACCACCCCCAATCTAATGGCCAATCGGAGAGGATGAACCAGGAGATGGAGACGACACTCCGCTGCATGGCTTCCAAACGCACCTCGACTTGGTCCAAACAGCTGCTGTGGGTTGAGTACGCCCACAACACCTTAACCAGTTCTGCCACAGGGTTTCCTGCCCCTCGGTTGGGGCCTTTATCCGCCGTTGCCGCCAGACCTGGACCCAGGCCAGAACTGCTCTCCTGAGGGCTGCTGATCGCTACTCCGCAGCCACCAACCGTCGTCGCTCCAGGGCACCTAACTACCTTGTGGGCCAGAAGGTGTGGCTCTCTACCCGGGACCTTCCCCTAAGGGTGGAGTCCAAGAAGCTGGCTCCCAAGTTCATCGGACCATTCGCCATCGAGAAAATCATCAACCCTGCAGCCGTCAGGCTCAAGCTGCCCCGCGCCATGCGAATCCACCCCACCTTCCACGTTTCTAAAATCAAGCCAGTGAGTGAGAGTCCATTGATGCCTGCCTCACAGCCACCACCTCCTCCCCGGATCATTGATGGGGGCCCAGCCTTCTCGGTTCGCCGCCTGCTGCGTTCCCGTCGTCGTGGGAGGGGTCTCCAATACCTCATCAACTGGGAGGGATACGGCCCTGAGGAGAGGTTCCAGCTCGCCACATCCTGGATGATCAACTCATCAGCGAGTTTCATCGCCGCCACCCTGACCAGCCCTCCAGGTACCACACCGCGGCGAGAGGCACCAATGTGGAGGATCAGTCTTCCCCGTTGTCCGAGGCGTCCAGCGACGAGGAAGAGGAGGAGGGGCTGTCCTCAGGAGAAGACGGCTCACCCATCGAGGAGGAGGAGGCTGAGATGGATGTCTCGGATGAGTTTTACAGCCTGAAGTTTGAACTGAATGCTAAGCTAATTCACCTGCTGAAGCTTCTGTTTTGCTGCTGTGTAAATAAAAGTCATTACCAACTGTTCCTGAGCTCTGGAGTGCTGCATCTGGGTCCCATACACACCCGTTACACACACACTCATACACACAAACATGTTTAAATCCTTCTTAGTGTTTATTTTCATATTTTTCTCATTCAGTCGCATTTTGTCACTCACCACACACTCCACCATCAGCAGCAGGTCATTGGTAGGTCAACGCCGGGTCTAGCATTTTGTCCCTGTATATGATTCCTGTCTGCAGTTGACAACCTTGTTATCTGTCTTTCTTCTCTCTCCATGGCTGTAATTCTCTGTGTTGCTCACTCTCTCAGTGTGTTGTGTCCTCCACTCTTCTGTATGTCTGATGATCTGTCACACCAAACTGTGGCGCCTATAAATAATTCATGGAATAAAATGTTTCTCAAACTATCAGCCAGTCCGTGGTGGGCCTGATCCTCACATTCAGAAAGTCAAGGGCCTGAATGGGAGTTTACCTTACTTCTGTTCACAACATTTTCCCATAAACAGCAGCATTTGTTAGACTCTCTACTACTCCTAGAGAGCAGTGCTCATATAAATACGCAATTGTAAAAATGTTGGCACAGGTGACAGAGCAGAGTGCAAGCCAGTTGTGAAGATAAAGGGATGGCTATGCCGTTCAACAGCCAAGACTGTAGGTACTAACCTGGATCTTTACCAGAATAACAACCCTAGCATGCACAAATGGCCTGGCCCAACAGTGGCCTTAATCTTCTGGGTTTTTCAGTCATCGCCAGGAACTTTAACTCTCTTTTATAGGCCTTTTATATGCACATGTGCTTGGTTTGATTCGGTCTGACTCTGCATGTCACGTTATGTGAATGGTAGGAACTGTTTTGTTGTTTGGGTGGGTTTAGGCAGAAAAACGACTTGGGTCAGTTTAGGATAAGAACGTGTTTTGCGTTAAAGTATGTTACGTGACGTCAGTGAAGCAAGTCCCAAGACAAAAGTCACCTGACACAAGTCACATGATGCATGTAATGTTATGTAAGACTGTAAAACGTTTAATAACGTTTTGGTTTCACATGTGACACAAACCCAGTTCTCTTCTCTGAAATACTGTTTGAGCCATCTATCCACCCCGCCTCCTCCCAATGTGGATTTACATTGATGTCACATGTGCACTTCATACAGCCGCTAACAGATGCTATGTGCGTCTGTATGTGTCGCCGAGGGGCGTGACAAAATATTGGTATTTGATGGCTTGGGGATAAGAATGGACTGTTTACACATATGGATTTAAAGTTAGGGCAGTGATACAGCTGCTATTCATCATGACAAGAAGCTGGTGTTGCAGCCCGGTGCTGCCCAAAGAGCTAAGACGCCCATCCACAAATTCATGATGCAATATGAGCAACTACCAGGTGAGAGCCAATTATCCTCATTTTAATGCCCACAGGACTGCAATGCTAATCAGTCTTGTCAGCTTAGGTGCCATTATTGTTTTTGTTAGACAACCCGGAAGGCAGAAAGGCTATTCTGTACAGAGGCACACTGTGCAGCACTGCACGCTCAACAAGCTAATTGGTTGATCCAACTTTTTTGTTGGGAAGCTGGTTCAGAAAAGATGAAGATAAGATAGCTACATCAACATCCTCAAACAACTACCACAACTCTGTAATTAAAACACTGAGGGAACTATTTAACTATTTAAAGGCATGTGGAGGCCAAATCATTTTCTGGTATGTAGAGCAGCTGATATGGCACAGCACTCTGTTTTCTTTATCAAGTTTTGACCACTGGAAGGGCACCATGGAGGGCATTTTACCACATTTTGTCAACTGAAGGGGCAGTTTAGAGGGCATTTTACCACATTTTGTCTGCTATGGCATTTTATTATTTTTTGAGTCTACCAGTGCTTAGATGTGCCACAGAGAGTGCAAATGTGATAAAGTTGCTTCTGTTCCAGAGCCTTGACAAGCAGAAAAACTGGGAAAGTTTGGTAGTGGTACATCCTGTAATGACACAGCACATCAACCATTGATAACAATGTTGGCATGTGGGCTCATAAAACATTAGGTCCAGGTGTTTTCAAACACTGCAAGTATGTGTTGCCCTTATTTTAACTGTTCATTATCTTTAGATATACTGATTTCTCCAGAAACACCCATTCTTCTTTGCTTGCTCATTACATCTACTTTATTTGCTTTAGGAAAAATCCTGTAGAGTTATTAAAGAAACTGTGTACCTGCAGTGGTATGAAATAAAGCTCAAGACTTCAACATCAACTTAAAATCCAAAAGACCATAACAGGCACACTGTTTGTCAGGTGATCTCATAGATTCCCACAATGAGTATCATAGATGCAGCATTCAAGTATTTAAAATAAAGAACGCTCACGAATTTCCCCTTTAAAACGGGACTGATTTATTCTGTAAGCGCTGCTTCGACATGATTTAACAGAGAACAGAGAGAACATCTCCTCCATGGTCTCTGCAAGTACGAAGCCCCCTCGAAACAACCAAGCCTCCCACAGAGAATTATAGAGATATCACCACGCCCAGCATAAAAGATGACAACTCTCCATTTTCACACTTAATCAATGGAGCTGACCTTTGCAGACAGCCCCTCGCTGAGTGATTAAAGCCAAGTCTCAACACAGGTTGTCGGGACCGCGGAAAAAAAGGCATCCAGATGGGGAGGGAGAGGAGACGACCTCCCACAGTTTGGAATCCACCGTCATTTCCATCCGTCGCTTTCCAGCACGCCGCCACCTCATATGAGCATCCAGGTAACCATTCCTCATCTGAAACAGTGAATAAAGACTTCTGCTACTGCGCTGCTATTTACTGTGCAATATTACAACTACATAGCACTATTTTACCTACAGATGTGACCAGTGTCTGCGGTTATTGATGCTCATTTTTATTCTACCTAAAATCTGTAGTAAAATTCAGTGAACCTGTAATTTCCACACATACTTTGATAAAGTTACAAGACTTGCTGAACTGATGGTGCACATTTCTTTTTCTGCATTTGATCTTACCATCATATATGTAATATTGCATATATAGTATGTATATAATACATAAACCACATATCACAGTGAGGTACAGTGTTGATTTAACACTTAAATAAAACAAACTGTTGGCGTGTTGGTTGAAAAACACAAGCGTTATAAGGAGAACATGAGCCTCTTAAACATATGCAATTACAGCAGGCTTAAAGCTGGACCCAGGTAAGACGGCTGTATAGATCCATCCTGGAATGAAAAGTCATTATGACACGTCACATCTAGTGTTTTATATCTGTGATGTTAGCATGCTGACATGACCTTTGCATGGAAGCCCATGTCTGCCAGTGAAAGAAACAATATCTCCATGGTAATTATGAGATTTTAAAAAGTCATAATTATGAACTAAAACAAGATAAAAATGTATTTTTGTCTCATAACTATGATTTTTTTCCATCATAATTTTAACTTTTTCCCAATTTCAACTTTTTGTCATAATCTTGACTTATTATGATATAATTATGACTCCCCCCCCCCATAATTTCAACTTTTTATGTCATAATTATGACTTTTTTCTCAATAATTTTACTTTCTATGTCATAATCACGATTAATTAATTATCGTAAAAATGACGATAAACAAAACATGGATATTTTTGTCTTTCACTGGTGGAAATGGACTTCAGTCGGCTACCTTTTAGCTAGTTTTGTCCTGTTTTTAAATTTTTTTTTTAAAATTATTCCTATTTTGATGAACTGACCCTTGGTGGGTTTGTTTTTTTAGCAGCCTTTTAATTTAAACATGACCAAATACATGTAATCAGTCACTGTGTGTATTTTTCCAACATGTGCATCAATCTGAGCCTTATTCTGCTCTGTATGAAAAATTAAAAATCACTTCTTCAACTCTCTTTTGTCTGCTGTTCGATCATTAGGATTAGATCTACAATACAGTTGCTCCTCCACACACCTCCTCATTCAAATCCGTCTCTCTTCCTGTCTCTTTTTTCCTTCTCCCCCTCTCTCGCTGTCTCTCCCTCTCGTCTTGCATAAATGCCAGCTCCCCTACCTGAAAGCCTTTTGCGCTGATTTACGAGGGAGTTTGTACCGTTCACATTATAAATCTCTCACCCCTGTGACACTCCTCTGCTGGTATTCATCCACCATTTTTTATTTTGTCTGTTTTGTTACAGAGTACTTTGGACTGGGGCCAAGGAAAGGCACTCTGGGATTATCGAGAGGTTTAACAGGAATGAAGTGTGAATTACAACCAAGCAGCTCCAGCACGGCTGCCGACCTCGGCAAACCTGCGCCCGTGTCCTTTTGTTTTCTTTTTCAGACCTCTCAGATAATTTCTCACCTCATATTGAAATGGCAAATGAGAAAAGATTCAAAACACCATCAGAAAGCCCTCAAAACCTGTCAGTAAGTGCTTCAAGACTCAAAGAAAGAGACATTTAGAAGCGGAGAGAGAGAGAAAATACACATTTTTTAAACACAGGAGCTTTTTAGTGTCATGATTCTTTTTGCTCTTAATGGTGTTTTACTCTTTGCCTCTGAGTCAGTGGACTCAAAGTGATAATCACTGCATATATCTATTTGCACAGGGTTGCTGCTATGTATGTAAACCTCAGTGAATAACCTTTGCATTGTGGAAAAATATTTGCTCAGAATAATGAAAGTTAGTTGAAAATCATGCCACCCTGAATACAGCTGTATTACGTCATGTCTTTACACAACTTTACAAGCAAACTCTGAAGTCTTTCCTCTGCAGATTCCACTGCTGTATGTGTATACGACATAGAACATCATTATGAAAATTATTTGTACATAATAAATTTTTGTTTCAGTATCAGTTTTTCACATATATTACACTAGAAATATTTCTTTTGTACTTAAAAAATAATGTTTATGTAGGCACACATACTGTATGCATCTCTGAATCAACTGTTCAAAATATACACATACATGAAAACATCATATTTGATTCTTATATTTTGATTTTTATCATATCTGTACATACAAATAGTTTGTATTAGTGCATTAGGAATATGTGACTATATTGCTTAATATAGGTACAAGTCCACAGGGACATTTAAGCATCAAATATCTGACTGTAAAATGATCTTGTAATTGAATATGTTTTCTGTCACACAGAGGTAAAGGGAAACACCTGCCTTTAGAAAGCTACAGCATTTAAATTAGTAGTTAGTTGTATAAAAGTAATCATGTCTCACTTCATTAGCTTCTTCAAAATGAAGTGGATTTAATACAGTTTATCCACACTCAGAAGAGGTCACAAGTCATCCAGTGATATTTATCTTCTGAGTATATGTGTACATCATGATGATCATCATGAAATCAGACTTGTTTGTAGCTATATTTTGAGATGTCATATACATAAAAAATGTATGTGGTTAATAATAGTTCATAGTGTCAAATGTAAATAAAACTCTGAGTTATATTTCCGTCATAATGTAAAACTTCATTAACACTCTTAAGTGTGCATAGTGTAAAGTATTAAAGGGATAGGTCACCCCAAAAATGACAAAAATGAATGTCATTATCTACTCACCCCCATGCGGATTGAGGGTCAAGTTTGTTAGTCCACAGGAAAACAGTGGAAGTGAATGGTGATCAGTTTTCAAATGGAAAACAAAAAAATGAAAACACAGAATGCCTCTGTACTGCTCATCTGGTGTAATCCAAGTCTCCTAAAGCCCCAACATGCCAAGTTAACTTAAAAGACGTTATTTACAGCATGTTTTTAGCCTGAATCTTCACTGTAGATCCTTAACTTGGAGTCACGTTCACGTGTACATGCACACAATCTGAACTGGGTGTGTGCGGTGTGACAGTGCACGAACAGCATGCCGGGACTTCAGGAGACTTGGATTACACCAGACGAGCAGTATGGAGGAATTTCATGGTTCCTTTCAAGTTGTTTTTTATGTTTGAAAACTGGTCACCATTCGCTTCCATTGTCTGACTGATTCTGCAACACTGTTTTCCTGTGAAACTCCAGCAGTGTTTAGTGGACTAACAAAATAAACCCGACCTGTGTGAGTAGATAATGACTGAATTTTTGGGTGAACTATCCCTTTAAGTCCTCTCAGATTTGAATAGACTCAACATTACGTCCAGGGTAACTTTTACTGTAGATTAGGACCATGTGTTCACTAAAATTGACTCTTTAATTCAGTGATTAATTACCACTGTAGCTGTCCCACAAAAAAGATTTGCAGGAATTTTGATTATTGCTCTCAGTGCTTCATGCTTTTAGTGAAAGTCTGAAGATAATCTCACAGAACTGAACTGGACAGATCATGACACATTTCTTCTCCTCATCAATTTATTTACCAGATGACATGGTTAAAGAAGCAGTTGTTCAATTAACGTCGTATGAAGTGGATTATGGTGTGTTCAATTTGAACTGAAAGTCAGAATTTCAGCCTGCCAGTTGAAAACTTCAACAGTATGTTCGTGTGCAAGTTGTCTGCTGTAATGTAAAACATTCTCAAATTGTTGTTAAAGGGATAGTTTGACCAGTTTTCAAACATAAAAAGCCAACAAAAAAAGATAAAATGCCTCCATACGGCTTGTCTGGCATAATCCAAGTCTCCTGAAGCCCCAACATGCCGTTCACTTGCACAAGCACACCGTCACACCACATACACACAGTTCAGACAGTGTACATTTGCACATGAAATGTGGCTCCAAGCTAAGGATCTACAGTGAAGATTTAGGCTGAAAACATGGTGTAAATGATGTCTTTCAAGGCAATTTGGCATGCTAGGGCTGTATAAGACTTGGATTACACCAGACAAGCAGTATGGAGGCATGTTTAATTTCATAACTTTCTAGTTCTGTATCAGACACACGCACACACATCTCCACAATCACAAAACACCTTCACCTTCAAGATGCATCGGTGTAAAACGTAACCAGTCACATATCTGCATGACATTTATGGTTCATCTATTGTATTACGTTTTGCAGTTGTTCATGTAAAATAAATTATTTACACATGCTGCTGTCTCCATATATTGCGTGCTCTCGTACTTTAACTTTGTTCCCTTGTGATAAATCCACTGTCATGCTGCCAACACTTGCTCTCCTGGTGCACCTGCTTCTTAAAGGTGATGAGAGCTAACTTTCTAATTGGTTTATTGCAGGTTCAGCCTTAACTAACCCATGAATTAATCAAGGCACATGGGCACAGCTGATAGGTGTATCCTGTGGGTGAGATAGGCAAGATACCCCTGCGCCCCTGGTACAAGATGGCAAAGGTGGATTTGGACATGCCTTGAATAAATTAAATCTATTGCATCTTTTGCTTTTAACTTGCACTTTAGATCAGTGTAAGATAGGGCCCTGGTTTCTGTTTTAGAACAGATGGTGACTTTCCCGACTAAAATTATCTTTAAAATTGACATATGTGTAACTCATGGCACAGTTCACATTGGATTTTGCCGTAGACTACAGTTCATATTTTTTCCGAAGTTAGATCCCATATTTGTCTACTGGAAGGAGTGTGACTCACGCTCTCTATTAGCTGAAGGGGAGCGAAGGTTACACACAAATTAGGATGATTCTGATCCAATAAATGCGTATGTCACATTTATTTTATTCATTTTTTTTATTTCTGAGAGCTTAAATATGCTCTTCATTCTGGCAGGAGCAGTTTATGTGAATGGTTTATGTTTATGAGTCATTCCAACATTTCAATGATTGCATGATGGAAAAGGTTCCAGCTGTTCCAGTTGTATGAACTCTGTCAAATGTTAACTAAGCATTTATTAAATGCAGTAAAATATCAGATTTATTTTTCAGTGTTGGTCGTAATTTACTGAATAGGTTAAGAAGGCAGTTAATTTAAAACTACAGAATTTCAAGAAAGATAAGTTATGGTCTGGGGCGGAAGTTTAGCTCAGTCGGTAGAGCGTCCGCCCCATGTATCGAGGCTGCTAGTCCTCTGCAGTGGCTGCTGGTTCGACTCCCGCCTGCGGCCCTTTACTGCGTGTCATCCCCGCTCTCTTCACCCCCTTTCCTGTCAATCTCCAGCTGTACTATCAACTAAAGGCACAAAAGCCCAAAAAATATAACTTTAAAAAAAAGTTATGGTCTTATATTTATTCATTTTATTTTATAAACAAGATTATTATTAATGTTTGTTTATTAACTGCCACCGGGAAAAGATAGTTTATCCCTGGACGGGCCTTCCAGTGTTGGTTTGTCTGTTCTGGGCTACTGTAGAAACATGGTGGTGTAACATGGCTGCCTTTCATGGAGGAAGACACACGCTCTCTGGAGATATAAGTGACTCATTCTAAGGTGGTTCTTATGCTGCATTCCATTTGTACTGGGAAGTCGGGATTTCCGAGTTCCCAGTGGGAAATTTCAACTGGAACGCCCCCTGAAGTCGGAATTCCGAGTCGGAAAGTCGGAGAATCCTCACCACCCCTGAGTTGACAATCAAAGATGGCTGCCCCCTGTAATATTCCATTTATTAGCACTTCTGACTAGTGTTTGTCACGGTAAATCAGCCGTATACATAGTATTGTTAGACGTATATGGAAAGCTGCTATAGTGTTATCAGTGTTGTGCTAGTTACTGAAAACCAGTAACTAGTTACCGTTACTAGTTACTTCATTTCAAAAGTAACTCGGTTACTAACTCAGTTACTTACATCAAAAAGTAATGCGTTACTGTGAAAAGTAACTATTTAGTTACCTAGACCAAGTGAGTGAGAGCTTTTTTTGAGTTTTACTTTTTAACTTTCGGTGATAATTAACTTAATTAAGCCTACGATGTTGAACATCGCAGTGCCGCGGTGCGAGCTGTCTGCTCCGCTCAGCTGCAGCCTGTGAATGCGAACGAGGTCTGGAACCAGCTCAATATCATGACTTTGAAAA
>JAJHUR010121818.1:1322-19600 GCA_027495735.1 Lutjanus campechanus | reverse complement strand
GTACGCTATAAACACAGTAACATTACGTACATTAAACACTGTACAAAATCCACTCCACCATACAAAAACTAGTCGCTGCAAACACACAGCCATACAATTTGCAATACAAAAGCACACACACAAACACAACTCAACAATGGATGACTCACGCTGCTTAATTGAAGCTCTCCCCTCAGCTCCTCCGCCTCGGGATCATCCACTCGCGGAAATTTAACTGGCGACGACTTTATCTAAAGAAGCAGATGTACAATACATTAGTTCCGCAATAAAACATTCATCACAAATAATCGCTCATGAACTGTTACATTAAAACACACTACTCATCTGAAAACATGTGCTCACAGATCAGATCCTATACATAGGACATATGTTTACCTCCTGGCCGTGAGGTGTGACTTGAGTGACCAGTGGGGGCAGGTTGTGGTGTTGAGGGTGGGGGTGGATGAATAGGCTGCCATCCAGATACCTGTTGTTGATGGAGGGTGTGTTGGTGTTGTTGAGATGGGCTCCTTTCAAGGGTGTGAAGTGTACCTAAAATCCTAATTTTAGCTTCTTGCCTCCTATCCCTGTCCAGTCAGTGCAGAACGAGGCTGAGTGCAAAGTGATAGCACTCATCCAGTTCTTCTTCTGGCATATGTGGCTTTGGGGTGGGCTCTTGAAGGATGCTAATGAGCTGTTCCCCAATATCAGTGGTGGTCTGTGAGCTCCTTTTTGTAGCTTGTTGTGGTGCTGCTGTTCTTGTTCTGCGATCCCTGGGGCTACGGGACCTGGAGGGCCTTGGTTCCTTCTCCCCAGAGGTTGTCGGTCTAGAAAGTGGTGGTGGAGATCCTGCCACAGATGTGCTCCTCTGTGCCACACTAGGAGTACTGCTGCGGGAGTCTTCATCAGACCGTGATTGTGGGGTCCCAGAGCGATCTCTGTCTTCCACGTCTGCTGATGGTGGTGGAAGACTCAAGTTGCTTTTTGAACTATATGTATCAAATAAATAAAAAACAGAAAAGATGAAAAGGCAATTAAAAAAAATAGTCCCTTTAATTTCTTTATATTATGAGAACAATTTGCTTATGGAACATCACATTTTTTATTTATAATCTATCAACACTTTTGCAATACAACACGAATAATAACAATGTTGCAATAGTCACCAGCAGTTATATCACATCGTTAAGGAATACAATAATTTTTAAAAATATGTTTAAATATTTGTTTACACACCTTCTTGGCTGGATGTGGGGGAGGAGGAAGGACATTATGTCTGCATATTTCCAGTCTTTGGTAGTTGAAAATGCCTTTGGCATTCTTTCCTCAAGATGGAGGATATTTCACCACAGAATCAACCTGCACCCCAAAAATGTGGACACACTTGTGGTGGCTGCATGCATCCTCCACAACTTCCTGCTTGCCCCCAGCGAAAACCAGAGGTTGCTGGATGAGGGAGAGCAGCTGGGGAGACACATGGCAGCAGTGAGGAGCACGGGAGGAAACAGGGCATCCAGAGAGGCCTGCAATGTGAGGGAGGTGTTTTGCACCTTCTTCAACTCCCCTGAAGGCAGTGTGTCATGGCAGGACAGGATGGTGTGACACCATAACCAAAAAGGTTATACTAGAACAAAAGACATTGTACATACTTCTTTTTTGTTCTTCATATTTGTTTCTTTTTTCACGCAAGCATTTGATTTTTAAAAGATAAATGAGAAATTATTATCAATGATTAGACCATTTAAGAAAAGGTCTTATTTTTTCATGCTTACTTTAATAATGTCTTGCTTTTGAAAATAAAATATAAGAGAAAAAAGCTATTTGTGGAATATTTCCTGTCTCCCTCTTACAGCTTTTCAAAGTGTGATTATAAAACTATGTGAAAAGAGATCATGCCACTCAGTAGAGCCATTAATTAGCTATTCACACCTACATGAGCTAGAGGTTGGGTGAGCAAGAACTTCCCCCACTGCAGAATGCATTTAAGAAGCTATGACACTGGTTAGTTGGTATATAGTCCTATATAATACCAAAGCTAAATCACTTTTATATTTACATGTATGTACAACATCATAAGCAACAAGTGGGAAAAAAAATCCATTGCCCAACTTGTCTAAATGTTAAAAAGATTACCTCAACTACCTGAAAACTGTTGTACACAATATAATCAGTACAATTTTCAAGTGTTTTTCTGATAGGCATAAACAGTGAATGGCTTTTTACACTAAATACAAGTCACATTCATTATTTCAAGCAAAATAAAAGTAGACAATGGATTATAACCTCACCTCCCACTCCAAAAACTTCTCCAATTAAATTCCAAGCCTTTTCCTTTCTTGTATTGTCCTTGTAAAAAGGGTCACTGGTTTTTCCACTTCAAGGATGAACCTTTCGTCGTCCATGGTGTCAAATGACTTCTGACCTGCCACTGACAAGTGAAATACGATCCGTCGTCGACACGAGATATTTTATTTTGAAAATTGACCAGATTCACTATGCTTTTCGTGTCGGGACTACCTGTCTGGTTCGATCTCCTCTGCGCAGCTTGACGCGCCATCCGTCAAAAATAGACTTGCTGCGTATTCTCTGCGGAGCGGAGCGCCGAGCCACTTCTGGGACGCTGCTGACACGCCGCGGCGCATCTGATGTAAACACGAGCATTGACTAGAATGGCTGCGAGTGCCGTGGCACAGCCGTAACGCGGCGCAGCTGTGCCTGGTGTAAATTAGGGGTAAGAGTCAGGTGGGTGATGCTGTTAATGGCATCGTCCGTGCTCCTCCCCTGCCCGTAAGCAAACTGGAGTGGATCTAGTTCAGATTTAACTTCAGATTTCCACATGGATACCATATATTTTTCAAAGCATTTCATGAAGAAATTAAAGCCACCAGTCTATAATCATTGTTATCTGTAGGACAGGGTTTCAGGAGGGCAGGAACCAAATGAGAATCAGCAGACTTCTGAAACACAGGGCACCATGCTGGGGTTAGTTCTGCTGCAAAGGTCTTTAGGAGAAAGGCCGAGATGCCATCAGGGCCTGCAGGTTGCTTTTTGCATACATGACTAAAAAGTGACTGGATTTTGAGGGGATCAACTACCAACCTTGAACAGGGGTCAGCAGTTGTTGATTGACTGTCATATATTATTGCATTCCAGAGAGAAGTCCTGTGTATCAAACCTGAGAAAGAAATCATTAAATTCATTTTCTTTACTCAGTTCATCACGTTATGAGGCACTTTCTATGTGTTGTCATGTTGGTAGCAGCTTTCATGGAGACCCAGAGTTTTTTAGAGTCCATAGAAGCAAAATTCTGTTCTATGACATCCCTGTGCTTCCTTCTTGCCTCCCAACCCTCTGGTATCATTGGGGGAATTTTCGTCCATCTCCATTTTAAATTTGGCTATAACTTTCACTATATTGTATCATATGGGATGGATTTTTGTAAAGAGTATTAATTTTATGTGATTTTAAGAAATTTAATTTAAAAAAATTTTAAAGGTCAATAATACACAGTGGGAACACTAGCCATACTTTCGTATCATTAAGGCCAAAAACAGCCACTAAAAAAAACTGCTATAAAAATATATCAGATAAATATTTTTTTCTAGTTTTTTTTTGCATACATGTGTTAATTAACTTCAGTTCTTTAAATATTTTAAACTATTAAATATTTAATTTTTTTTTTTAGAATTTTAATATTTTAAATGCCAATTTTATAAGTGGTAGTGTTTTTTCCCAAAGTCACAGACTTTGGGAAAAAACACACAAAATGACTGATTTTCAATATAAAAACTTATTGGAACCTGGAGATTTTTTACCTGTTATCACAGTCTTGGATATACTAAAGATTAGTAACAACATTGACTTTGATGCATTATTAGTTTTTGTGTACCAGCAGATTTTAACTTTTACTCCCTTTCATACCGTTAGTGGCTGAAAATTCCCCATAGACTTCCGTTATAACTACATTTTTTGATTGCTCGGCCATAACAGTAAAAAAAAAGATGCATTCTCCAATATCAGTGATTACCCCTGTAGGAAAGAGGTCAAATTAGTCATTTTTAATGTTGACCACCTGATGGCGCCATTTACCCACTACAGACCTATGAATGAAATTCTTGTCATTTCTTGATGGTAAAACAAGTATAAAAACGATTCTAAATGCTTCAGTTATACTATTTTTCATTTTCCCTGAAAAAACTAAACTAAACTCAGCATCAGATTGAACATTTATTATGAACCAGAACCAATCAAACAAACATTCAAACCAAAACAGAATGAAACAGAAAACCGAATGCATATGCATGGAGAACTTAACTCTTTAGCCAAGAAAATGTACTGTCTGTGTGTGTGTGTGTGTGTGTGTGTGTGCACATGCATGTGAAAAACAAGACTGTTCAGGCATTCCAGCAGGATTTGCAGCAGAACACCAAGTGGTCCTTGCAGGTGCTTCTGGATGCAAAGGCAGACAGTTCTCTTCCTTCATCCTCCTGTGCAAATTTGGCACACTCCTCTCTTCCCTCCTGAGCTGCTGGTGTCTGCTGACTGTTGGCTGGAGTCTGTAGGGGCAGCTGAAGAAGCCTGGGCATCTCTCACCATGGCGGCAGCAGATGGTGTGCGAGGGAGGCGCTGTCTCCTCTGAAGCCCTGCAGAGACCATGGAATTCCCCAGCTCCTCCAAGAAGAGGCACCTCCTGAACGACTTGGCTCTATTCCAGGAGGGATCCACAGCTGAATAGACGACAAACGCACTGTAGGTGGAGATGTCCACCATGTTAAAAAATAACGTTTGTGGCCACCTCTTGGTCCTTCTTCTGCAGCTGTAGGTGCCGACAACCTACAAAGAGAAAAGAACAAGAAGAAATAAATAAAAACAAATTTCATCATGATCAAAAGTAAATATTTTCAAAAGCTTGCACATGACAGTGAGAGAAATCATGCAAACATTATCAAAAGACAAAATATACCTCCTAAATACATTTCTAACAAGCACATGAATTCAGTAAGAAAAAAAGAAACAGGAATAGAATGCATGCAATAAATATATTATGGCACATACCTTGTCCAGATTGTCGACACCTCCCTTGCAGCTGTTGTAATACGTGATGACCTCTGGCTTGCGCTTCTCTCCCTCTGTCACCACTGCCTCCCAGTACCGGGCGCTGATGAGGGTCACACTCCTCCCCCTTCTTGGGATTTAGTTCACGGCCGTGGTGTTCCTCGTGAAGGCAAAGACGGAGGAGTGCGCAGCGCGCCCTTTGGTCTGTAGCAGGTTTGGGGGCAGCTCTGGCTTATTCCTCCGGATTGTCCCGACCAAAGCCACCTTTCTTTGCAGGGGCTCCTGTGCCAGTGCGTGTGATGTGAAAAAGTTGTCACACGTGACAGTGATGCCCTGGAGCCCCTCCGTCATCTGTAGGACAACCTGCCTGCCCTGGCCCACCTCTGGAGCATCGCCAGTCTTCCCCAGGTATATGTCACACTTCCAAAGCATACGATGTTGCAACATCAGCGATCACCCAGAGTTTTATGCCATATTTCGCAGGCTTCTTTGGCATATACTGCCGAAATCGGCAGCGCCCTTTAAATGGGACCAGCTGCTTGTCAATGGTGACGTCATGTTGTGTTCACACCAAACGCGACAGGCGCGAATTGAGCAGCAGCTCTACATTCAAAATCAATGTAAATCGCGCGACAACACGCGATTCGGACGGCGGCGGCGCGAATGGAGCGTCTGGAGCAACGCGAATAAAGTTGGAAAAATTTAACTTTTCACGCGGCATCGCGCCGAGACATCAGGAACAAATGACGCAAAAAAAAAAAAAAGACGACGCGAATAGTCCAAAATGATCAAGCGGCGCGATACAAGCGTTTCAAGCAATTGTATTCACGTCTGTCGCGTTTGGTGTGAACACAACATCAGTCCCAGGGTTGAACAAGAGAGGTAGGCGGTGCGTCCACTTCTGCCACAGGGACCTGATGACGCAAGCCTGTCCTCCCGCTGACGAGCTGGTCTCTGGAGCTTGTTGTCAAAGCGCAGAGCTGAGCTGATCTCGTGGAATCTGCCGAGAGACATGGAGGCTCTAAAAATGGGACGGCCGCTGCGTTCATCCCACAGGCTGCGGGTGGACTCGTCCCTGGAACAGTAGATGCCGGCCAAAATTAGGAGCCCGATGTACACCCGTACATCCGTGGAGTCCACGTCGGTCCATTTTTTCATGGTTCGGCGCCCATGGAGATTGGTCATTTGCATAACCAGGTCAATCATCTCATCGGCAAAAAAGAGCCAAAAAGCAGAGTCCACACTGTGGATCCTGGCGACAGCATAACGCGTCGGCTCTACCGGCACACCTCTGGCAGCCTGAGCGAAACTCACCGTCTCTGCATTGGTTGGAGACCACTCTAATCCACTCTTCCCCGTCCGTACGGGTCCATGGTCTTCTGTGTCTTCCTCCCTGTCAGAGGACGCCTGGACAAAGTCCGGGTCAGAATCGCCTCCGTCGGTGTCGCTAGAAGAGGAGGATGAATCCTGCAGCTCGCTGCGGAGGTCAGGCTGCATAATCATGTCTAACCCCTAAAATACACTGCATGCGGAACGACTCCGGAACGGCTCCGCCACGGCGTCGGAGCCGTTACGTTTCAATTTTAGTCTATGTGTCAGCTCACACAGTCTCCGGTTCCGCTGCGAAATGGCTCCGGAACAACTGCGGCGTCCGACAGCCCTCCGCAACACATACGCAGAGCTTCTATTTTTGCTGGACACCGGAGCACGGGGCATCAAGCAGCACAGGGCAGATTGTGCCAGGAGGGAAGTCGGCTACAAAATACAAAATAAAACCCCGGTTGATTTTCAAAATAAAATACTCCGTGTTCACCGCGGATCGGGTTTCATTACAAGAACACGTCATAATGGGCGGCGCCGACCTGAAGTCAACAGGTCAGAGGTTTTCAGGCGTCTTTTCACCCCGTCGACACCATGGATGAGGAGAAGTTAATTCTGGAGATCCAAAATCAACCTATCGTTTATGATTTAGGACCGAGTCGATCTTCTACTGTATGTATGAATGAATGAATGCCTCTTTCTCCAAGAGACTACAACTGGCAATATCGCATGATTATGCGTGAATTTGCGAGATCTCGTGCGTTCTCGCTCGGTGTCCGGCGGAACCACATCAAACAGATCACAAACTAATAATGTGTGAGTTGGCGGACGGTGGAGTATGCTGTCGTTCTGGAGCGGAGTCGTTCCGGAGCCGTTCCGCATGCAGTGTATTTTAGCAGTAATGCTTCAGCTCAAAGCTAGTCAAAGCTAGCCTGCTTTTGCACTAGGGAATACTTTATTTATTAAAGGTCTTGTGTGTAAGATTTATAGGGATCTATTGGTAGAATACGACTGAAGTGGAACATAATATTATGTGGTCATTAGTGTATAATGACCTGAAAATAAGAATCATTGTGTTTTTGTTAGCTTAGAATCTACAGAGGCCGTGGCTCCTGTCTCCATGGAGTCTGCCATGTTGCACCACCCTGTTTCTGCAGCAGCCCAGGATGGACAAACTTAGTCGTGAGAGGGCCTTTTGTATTTTTCACAAGTTTGGCAGCCACTGTAGGTTCTCCTACACGCGTGGAAGGAGAGGGTGAGGTGAGCAGTGTGTAACCTCACTGCTAGATGCCAAACTGGTCCCTTAACTTTTTTCCTGTCAGCGTTCTTTGAAAAAGTTGCCAGCAAGCAGCAGTATTTTTGACAAAATTCAATGATTCTTCAACACCCACAGATTCTTCAGTTTTCTGAATATGTTAACATGGAATATATCAACAGAAACACACAGCTAAACAAGAATTATGGTTTAAAAATGTATATTTTGATTAGCATTAGCACTCTTGTGGCTACTCACCATGATATGTTGTCAAATGAAAAAATCTGTCAACTCGTAAGTTGTCACCTGTATCTATATTTAATAAAGGGTGACCTCTTAAAAAACTCCCTTTCGTTACCTTAGGGACGTTTTTGTCCCCTAAAAGCAACAGCTGTAAAAAATGTATCAGATAAATATTTTTTCCAACTTTTTTTGCACAGATCTTTCAGTCTACTTCTGTTTTTTTCAGAAATACCAAATATTATATTTTTTCTTGGGATTTTAATGTTTTTATTAGCAATTTAATAAAGGGTGCGCTGGATTTTTGAAAAAAATGACCGAAAATGGCTGATTTTCAATATAAAAAATGATCACAAGTGGGAAATTTTTTGCAGGCTATCAGACCCTTGGATATGTCAAAGATTAGTAACAAAACTGATTTTGATGCATTATTCGTTTTTTTGTAGTTTGAGTTTTTCATTTTTACTCCCTTTCGTTACCTTAGGGACGTTTTTGTCCCCTAAAAGCAACAGCTGTAAAAATGTATCAGATAAATATTTTTTCCAACTTTTTTTGCACAGATCTTTCAGTCTACCTCTGTTCTTTTCAAAAATACCAAATATTATATTTTTCCTTGGGATTTTAATGTTTTTATTAGCAATTTAATAAAGGGTGCGCTGGATTTTTGAAAAAAATGACCGAAAATGGCCGATTTTCAATATAAAAAATGATCAGAAGTGGGAAATTTTTTGCAGGCTATCAGACCCTTGGATATGTCAAAGATTAGTAATAAAATTGATTTTGATACATTATTCGTTTTTTTGTAGTTTGAGTTTTTCAATTTCAATTTCAATGGACAGCAGATGGCACCATATACCTACTAACCAGGTCTATGCAAAGAAAGACTATATTTCTGGGTTTGTATATGAGTGAAGCAAGCATGAAAATACCTCAAAATATGTTAGTAATAAAAAGAAAAACTACTTGGCATATAATTTTCAATAACAAGATTTATTTTCCATACCAAAACAATTATACAATAAAAAAACAATACAACAATAACGAATATAGGCTCAAGAACATTTGTACAATAAAGAACAATAGAACAATAACAAAAGGCTCAAGAACATTTCTTATGTGTGTGTGTGTGTGTTCGAGTGTGTGTGTTTAGTCCGCCCAGCAGGATGTGCAGCAGATCTTGTGGTGCTCTTTGCATGCTGGGTTGCCGCACCGGGCGCAGAAGCAGGCGTTTTGTTTTTTTTGATCCGGGGCACTGTGGGCACGTCTCCTTTTGGGCTCCTCCGGTGACGCATCTGGAGCACGCTGAGGCTGGATGGGCGCAGGGCGCGCTGCTCCTGCAGCACCAGTGCAGCAGCAGCTGGGTTGCGGGGCAGCCGCTTCCTTCTCTGGAGTGCTGGGGAGACCAGGGAATTTCCGAGCTCCTCCAGGTAGAGTCTCCTTTTGAAACTTTTCTCCCGGTTCCAGTCGGGATCCACCGATGTGTAGATCAGGTAGGCGTTGTATGCTGCAACGTCCAGCATGTTGAAGAACAGCACCTGGGGCCATCTGTACGACTTGCGGCGGCAGCTGTAGGTGCCGACAACCTACAGAGAGAAAAGGACAATAAAATGTAAATAGTCATGAAACAAGTGTTTCAAAGCTATGACAGTGAGAATAATAATGCAATCATCATCATCAAACACATACCTTGTCGAGTTTGTCGACACCTCCTTTGCAGCTGTTGTAGTAATCAATTATTGCCGGCTTCTGCTTCTCCCCTTCCGACACCGCCGCCTCCCGGTGCCTTGTGCTGATGAGCAACACATTTTTCCCCCGCTTGGGGATGTAGCTCACGGCCGTCGTTTCTCTGGTGAAGGCGAACAGCGAGGAGAGGACGGGGCGCCCCTTCGCTTGGAGCAGGTTTGGCGGCAGCTCTGGTTTGTTTTTTCGGATTGTCCCCACCAGAGCCACATGTTTCTGGAGGAGCTCCTGACCCAGAGCAAGGGATGTGAAAAAATTATCACATCCCACTGTCACGCCCTGGAGCCCCTCGGTCATCTCGTGAACGACGAGATGACGAGATGCGTCTTCCCTGGCCCACCTCAGGCGCAGCGTCACCGGTCTTCCCCAAGTACACTTGGCACTTCCAAGCGTAGGAAGTTTCAGCATCCGCCGTGACCCACACTTTGATGCCGTACTTGGCTGGTTTCTTCAGCATATATTGCTTGAACCGGCACCGGCCCTTGAACGCCACCAGCTGCTCGTCGACTGTGACGTTCGCCCCGGGGTTGAAGAGCAGGTGGAGGCGATTGTTCCACATGTCCCACAGCGAGCAGATCGGGGCCAGCTTATCTTCTCTCTGACAAGCTGGCTGCCTCAGCTTGTCATTGAAGCGGAGTGCGATGCCAATCTGATGAAACCTCCGCAGCGACATGGTGGCCCAGCAGATTGCGTGGCCGCTTCGGTCATCCCAGAGGCTGCGGGTGGACTCCCCCCTGGACCTGAAGACCCCTGCCAACAAAAGAAGCCCGATGTAGGCGTTGATCTCCATGACGTCTGTGTCTGTCCAGTTCCGGACCGCTCTGTTGCCGTTCAGGTTAGTCATAGCGACGATCAGGTCCATCATCTCCTGGGTGAAGATCAGGCTGAAGGCGGAGCGCACGTCCTCCACCCGCACCACAGAGTAGCGCGTTGGCCCCGGTGTCACTCCTCTCGCCGGCTGGATAAATGGCACCGTCTCGGCATTTGTGGAATACCAGACCTGGCCGTTCCTCCCCGTCCAACCTGATTCCACATTGTCATTGCTCTCGGGGAGTGAAGATTCAGACGAGGATGACGGCGGCACGATGTAGTCTGGGTCGTTCTCCAACGAGCCGGTGGCGGAGGGAGAGGACTCCGGAGAGGAGTCCGGGAGCTCATCAGGGGAGCCCGGCTGCATGACCATCTCCGCCGCCTCCGCGCTGGTAAAGCTTCTCTTCATGTTTCTTCTTGCGGTGATTGGAAGTGTGCCAGTAGGCACGGTGCCAGCTCTATTTATACACAAATTTTGTTTTTGTTTACACTAAGCAGCTTGTTTGTTGTTCTAAGAGAGGCGGCGCATGTTTACATTTACTTTCCTGGATCAAAGTACAGTGCCCCACGGTCCACGCGCCCCATTCAGTCTCACTGACAAACACATACAAAATGACAAATAAATCAAGGTCAGGCTGTTTGTATTGCTTTTTTATTACTTCACAGACACACACACCAACAGGCAGACACAGACAGTGCGGAACAAATCCATATCTTCCGTAAAAGCCCACTGAAAAAGCCTGGAAATGTGCAGTCTCTTTCCATAGGCCTGGATATAAGGTAAATGGCTTCATCTGGTGATGGACAGTAAAATCGTCAAATTTGAAGTCTTCTGAAGAGGAGAAGCCACTGAGATCGCAGAATGCATATTTTTTTTTACTGTTACAGCCCCGCTGTCAAAACATGCGGTTTCAATGGAACCCTATGGGGGACGAAAACGTCCTAAGGCAATGAAAGGGAGTAAAATTGAAAAACTGAAACTACAAAAAAACGAATAATGCATCAAAATCAGTTTTGTTACTAATATTTGACATATCCAAGGCTCTGATAGCCTGCAAAAAATTTCCCACTTCTGATCATTTTTTATATTGAAAATCAGCCATTTTCGGTCATTTTTTTCAAAAATCCAGCGCACCCTTTATTAAATTGCTAATAAAAACATTAAAATCCCAAGAAAAATATAATATTTGGTATTTTTGAAAAGAACAGAAGTAGACTGAAAGATCTGTGCAAAAAAAGTTGGAAAAAATATTTATCTGATACATTTTTACAGCTGTTGCTTTTAGGGGACAAAAACGTCCCTAAGGTAACGAAAGGGAGTAAAAATGAAAAACTCAAACTACAAAAAAACGAATGATGCATCAAAATCAGTTTTGTTACTAATATTTGACATATCCAAGGGTCTGATAGCGTGCAAAAAAATTCCCACTTGTGATCATTTTTTATATTGAAAATCAGCCATTTTCGGTCACTTTTTTCAAAAATCCAGCGCACCCTTTATTAAATTGCTAATAAAAACATTAAAATCCCAAGGAAAATATAATATTTGGTATTTTTGAAAAGAACAGAAGTAGACTGAAAGATCTGTGCAAAAAAAGTTGGAAAAATATTTATCTGATACATTTTTACAGCTGTTGCTTTTAGGGGACAAAAACGTCCCTAAGGTAACAAAAGGGAGTTTTTTTTGTCCACAGTGTATTATTAACCTTAAAAAAATTTCAAAACCAAATTTTGAAAATTTACCTAGAATTAAGCTTCCTGGGCAGAAATCATGCAATTTGAGATCATGCAGTGAAAGTTATGGCCAAAAAACAAGCAAAAATGTCCTGAAAGGGACAAAAACGTCCCCAAAGGTTAATCTGGCCTGGAGCTTAAATCTCAAAGGGGGACACCACAGCTGCAGTGTAGATATTAAAGAAGCGAGTATTTCAACTTAAAATGTTTCCTTTATCTCTGATGACATGTTATGGTCATTTTATGATTTATTACAGTAAATATATTATAGAAGTGTCAACAAATAATTTTTCTGGGTGTCAAACATTCACTGACACACAAAGGGGGTGTCAGAACATAACATAAAGACAAGGCAGAGAGAACAGGAGTGAATGTAAAAGTGATAAATTTATTGCTAAACACAAGATTATGATTTACAGATTCAGTGGTGTTTAACATTTACACAAATGAAGCAAAAGGAGGGCCGGCTTCAGGAGTCAACCAATCCACAGTGGGGAGCGTCACTGGAGGTCAGCCAATCAGCCAGCACCTTTCAAATGACAGAGATTCTCAATGAGAAATAGCTCTCACTCTCCACCAAAACAGTTAATGTAAAAACACAAAGAAATAAAATACTTACGTCTGGGGCTGCAGCAAAAATTATTTACAGAGACCCAACATTTGACCTTTCCTAAGTCCTCCCATTTTTTACGGAACCTTGCCAACATTTTCCTTTTCTGTTGACTGTACTTGGACATGCTATGTGCTAAGATTGTCTATGTTTAAAATAAAACATGTTGCTGGGGAGCATGTGAAAGCAACATACAGTCACATTTTACGTTAGCTAATGTTAGCACTAGACAGCTAGTTAGCTAATCTAAATCAATCATCTTTCTAGGTTCTTTTGACCATCTTTAGAAGAAAAAAAGACAGTTGACTGAGGTTTCAGCAGGTCCCAATTTGCACAACTTGTATTGAAGGGTTAGGGTTTGGATTGGAGACTGTGAATCTGAGTGAATTCTGACTTCACACAAGATTCCAAACTCGCGCAGACACCATGATGACCATGAATAGATGTTTCATCTATTGTTTTTTTCTTTTCTGTTCATCTTGTGATTTGATTTATATTTTCTCCTTTTGTGAAGCGTCTTTGAGTGTCTTGAAAAGCGCTATACAAGTATAATGCATTAATATTATTATTATTATTCTCACAGAGCGAGAGAGAGACTCACACAAACACGTGATGTTAATGTATCTCAATTTTTTTATTCAGTTCATAATTGCGCATGTGTTTGGATTGTGGGGGAAACCGGAGCTATCCCGGAGGAAACCCACGCAGGCACGGGGAGAACATGCAAACCACCCGTGCTGCCCGTACATATATAAAAGTTCATTTGTAAAAGTTTTTGCGATTGACGCTTCGCTAAGCACCACCCTCCTTAGTCACTGTTGCTACGCCTTCAAGACTTTACATTCTCACACTGCATTTATGGAGTTTTACAGTGATAACTGCATTTTAGGCCAGGTCATCTCTACATCACTACAGGACTTCATTATAATGCTGTTTTCTCTAGTTTGTTTCTGCGATTTGAATGTCGCACTTGGCTATATTGAGATTTTATTGCAATTGTGATTAAATGTGCAGCCCTACTACTATTAGTATTTACTATCACTGTGCTTGTTTGTATTTTAAGAAGCCACACAAATCATAGCTGCCTGAAAATCTGACAGTTAGAACGGAAGTGCAGAGATGATACGTTGTCTAGTCGCATTGTTGCTAACTTGTAGGTTGTCAGAACGTTGCAAACCGGCGCACTGCGAGAAGCTGCAAATTTCAATTTGTTTTGTTGTAAATATTTGGTCTGACCTGAGCTGAAGACTGGTTTTCACATAGGGGTCATCCCTATGTTCCCACAGCCCTATGTTCCTGTGTTTCTAAGATTTTTTTATTTTTTAATTATTATTATTTTCAAAATTAGGCTCTATGTTCCCACATTTCTAAGATTTTTCTTTCTTTCTTATTTTTTCAAAATTAGTGTTAGACACACACAGACACACACACAAACACACACCCTCACACACACACACACACACACACACACATGGGAACATAGAGCTGTGGCAACAGTCGCGCTCCCACATCACTCTGCATCCTCGTCGGCGTTGTTGAAGTTAGCTGGATTGGTGGAAGAAGAACTCCTTCGCTCTGTAAAACAGATAAAACAAGTTTTACAACATTGTTGACAGAATTTGTCAGTTGGTTCTGAAAACACAGCCTCACTGCTGAGGATGAAGGATGAATGACACAATATGGATTCTTAAAATCCTGAGAGTGAACCTAACACATGCTGGGATGGGTTGCATCAGCCTGGTCCTACCAGCTAAGTCAGGCTTGGTTTGGTTGGTGCAACAAGTCTGACCTTAACAAAGTCTAACTACGGCTGGTTGTTGTGATGCAAATCAGTGTGAACATTTGTCATTTGATTGGTTCTTCTGATCGACTTTGTAATAATCCGCCTAATCACATATGAATGATGCAGCTGCCCAGCCACCCTCCCTCTTGTGCCAACTGGCTCAGTGTCGCTGCTGCCGGATACCAGGTTGCATTAAGTTGATGTCAAACCATGCTATGTGCTAAGATTGTCCCAATTCTCATGAACGAGTGATAAATCTCAGCGAGTGTGACTCACCTTAAGAATCTCTTCTCCCACTTGCTCATCCTCCTCTTGGGCTCCTCTGGTGAAGACTCTGGAACGCTCAGTCCATGTGCAGCCATCCATTTCTCGTAACGCTCCTCCTCCTTCAGCCTCAGCTCCTCTTTCAGGTGTCTCTTTTTCTCCCAGTAGTCGTCAAGACTTTTCTTGACTTTCTGCCTCCGCTCGTCTCGACGGATCAGCTTCTTCCGTTTTCGCCGCTCTCTCTGAGCTCGGGACCACACTGGATTCATGTAGGAAGCTGCACCAGTGAAGAAGAGACATGGGGAGAAGATTTGTAAGAGCGTGTGCCACAAAGCAACATCACAGCTAAATGCTTTACGGCAGGGAACTGAAAAAGAATTGAAAGAATGAAGAAAGACTTACTCCTATAAACGCAATTTCCCTCCTCCAGTTCTCTCCTGTACGTCCGGGCGAGCTTCTTTTCATAGCGGTCCTGAGCCACGCCATTGAGCCAATTCAGGAAGCGTCTCCTGATGCTCTTATCTTTTACTGGCTCCTTGAGCTCCTCCATAATCTCCTCTGCAAGATCTGCAACATCATTTACTTCCTCCACTCCCTCAGTCCAGCTGTGTTGCTTCAGTTCCTGCAGATGTTCCTTTGCCTGCTTGTTTTCTTCTTCCTTCGTGGGTCTGATGTCATTTTCACTGGATTTCACTTCTGGGGGGGCTGCAGCACTGCCTTTCTCCTCCTCCTAGATTGTCAAAACAAAAAGTAACAAGTGGTTCATCTTGAAATAAGAATGCTAAATACCAAACCGCATCGTAATGTTACATACGATCATAAGAACTCATAATATTCTAATTATAAATAAAATGATTCTTGTCCATGCATTTATTAGCTCGGGTCTCCAACTTTTACAATAAAGAGCCATTTTTGGCCAACCCCCCCCCACCCCAAATAATGATATATAGTGTGAGAATTTTTGAAATCCACACTTCTTTGAGTTTCTAAAACTCAAAGTTTTAAATTTATCTAAACAAACTTAAACAAAAAAAAGTTAATTACTAAATGAAATGGCTCTCAAGACTGTTTCATTACCAGTTAAAATTCTTCATAATATGTTTAAACTAATAACCTGCCTCTGTTTTATGTTGGGCCAGATACCAGCACATAAATGACACATAGGACAAAACATATGCAATAAAAACACCTACACATCATTATTTCACTTAATGACTCAAAGAAACTAAATCTATCTTAAACAGTCTGTAGTTACATTGATGCTTAATATAAAATCTTGAATGATTCCAAAACTTTGGATCCACATCTTTGGATCCAGGATTAGCTTGAAATCTGGATTGGTTTTTCCCCAATCAAACAATATTGCTGTATTCTCTGCTGTTATATACTGTGTGTACTTAAAGCAAATTAAAATATTATATTTTATATATTTCTTATTGTCAACAAACCTCATAAAAAGACCAAAACCAACAAAGAATTGTGCGTGTAGCCAAAGTTTGATAAAATGTACAACCGAGCTCCACTGTTGCCAGAAAACAATTAGAAATACATCTGAGCCTCAAAGTTACACTGGATGACATGTTGCTTTATCAATATTCATTTCAAATTACTAACTAGTGCAGAAATCTGCTTTATATTTGTTTTTCTAGAGCTTGTTTCTCACTGCTTAACTCACTTTGTTACATTTGAGCTCCTGTATGTGACATATTCAACATGTATGTAATGTATTCAACAGGAACAGGTGATTTACCTTCTCATCAACAATGAAGTCCACTTTGCTCGTCCAACGTTTCCAAAATCTCCAAGTTTTTCTCTCCTTCAGTGCGGGAGATTTCCTCTCTGGTTGTTGGAGGCAGACATCTGCGTCCAGGTCTGAACGTGCGATTTCAGTCTCCGGTTCTGCCTCCATCAGGTCTTCAGGTACGTATAATTTAAAAGTAGTCATCTTGGCTCATGAAAATTAACGCTCCTATATCACTGTTGTGCTCTTACAAAACTGTGGGATGCTATAATCTAACTGACTCTCAGGGGTGTAAGAAACCTCGGAATGGAACAGGTTGATGTAATTGTGGCATCATAAAAGTTCCACAATCGATGTTCTAAATTCTGCTTTGAATGAAAGTTGTCATAGCAGAAGAAGAAAAAAATTTTTTTTTACAACAATTCATAAAATACCTTACTAAGAATAGTATTAAAATGCAACATTATTTTAAACTGCTTTACAAGTTGCCCAAACCTTTTCTCATTAAAAAACTTCATAAAATGCATAAAAAATAAACCATGATAGTATTAAAATGCAGCATTATTACAAACTACATTTAAAAGTTGCCCAAATCTTCTGATAACATCCATTGATTTCTGATCAGTGTGAACAGTTCAGATCACACTAACATGACAGATATTAGTGAACACCGATGCCTCTTTAAATTTTAATATGTAGGCTTTTAATATTTGTCAGTTTATTTCCTTGAGATTGGAAAGCGTGAAATAAAATTAGATTTTTATACAGCCGGCTCTTAATTGTGCAGTAAAGTAACATGCTAGCTAACTGGTGCAGCTACAACACATTTTATTTCATATAAAAAGCAATCATCTCTGCATATGGCTAAACTCTTTGTCATATATATTATAATTATATTATAATTGCTACACCCTGTGATATAATTAACTAGGTTGGAAAAAGTACAAGAAAAAAACAGTCATATGTGATAATAATTCACATGTCATGGGTATTTTTTAAAACTTTTTTTTCCTTCTATGTTAGCAACACAACTCTATGGCTGTGTCCAAAATCACTCACTATATGATCCACTATACTGAGTTTGTCACTTTCTAGTACTGTCCCAATGTATGGTGAGAATTATTACACCCTATACGGTGGACTCAAAGTATCCCACAATGCATTGTGAAACGTAGTGTACCACTGGTCACTAACTAAGCACAGTATCCAGGGTTTCTACAACTTCTCTGAAGTCAAGCTCGAGCACATTTCAAACATTTTCAAAGTGTATTTTAAAACTTTTCCAGCACCCGACAGCTGTGATGAATGACACATTCATATACATATACATGCTGAAAATGTTTACATCGGATGTTATTGTGTTATAAACAACCAAAATGATGTTTCATGACAGAATTCTACAGGATGGGGACAATTTAAAGGAAAACAAAGTTTCAGTTCAGTACCGCTGTGAACAGAGTCAGCAGCAAAATCACGTCTGCTAGATTTCAAATATTTTGTCCAGTTTATCCACTTTATTCATCTTATCCAGGTTTGGGTTGTGATAATAGCAGGCTGAGCATGACACCCCTGTCACAGCTCCTCCACTTCAACAGGCTCTTTCCAACATGAAGCAGCAGCATTTGTATTCTGAGCTCCCTACAGATGTCCGAGTCACTAACTCTCTGATAGTTTTTTGACTTAAAAAAAAAAAAACAAAGGAAAAAAAAAAAACAGCTACACCAGCTAGCTGACCTGTCCTTTATCT
>JAJHUR010121809.1:0-25622 GCA_027495735.1 Lutjanus campechanus | reverse complement strand
ACTGTTGTTGCTGTGTCACACAAATAATAACACCTGTCCATCACTTTTAATGGGCTCATTGTTGCATCATTGTACACAAAAATGATGCTTTTTCACACGTCAGTGGACTAATTGGCCTCATCTTCGCTGGTCTTTAGAACCTTTTAGTTCCTTGAGAAGTAGTTCCTGGAACAGAAAGTTCCAGGTACTTTGCAGTGAAAACGCAGCTTTACTGTACCTATTGTTAGCGATAACGCTGATGTGACTAGTTTGATGTAAAAGGTGATCACTCTCAAATTTATCATGACATGGTTCATGTGTGGTGAGTTTGACTGAGGTGAAAACAACAGGAAGGGAACACATTGTTTGATTAACTGTGGCAGTGAGCAGCACAGACACACTAACTTACAGCCTATAGACTGTTCCAGACTGTCGCACTCATCCATATCTGTTTACAGCAGACATCCTGGCTAATTTGACCTGGACTTCGCCTTTCAATATCCATTCAAAGATACTTTTCCAGGAAGGATTGAGCGTCTATAAAAGTGATGCATGTCCCACCATCGCACAAAACGACCACAAGCCTCCTGCCCTGATGACATTCAGAAAGGACTGCATAGACACCTGGACACATGCAAAAGTTTCCATGTGCGCACACACACACATGCACACACGTGCGCGCACACACACACTGCGACTCCCTCAGCCCCTCCCATCAGAGAAGTGAAGCCTTTTAATTATCTGCTGATTACCTGTTAGATCACCTTAGCTAATGGAGAGCAGCTCCCCGGGGAGCCATCCAATCTAACTCTCATCACACACAATGGGCTCCTCTTCACTGGAGAGAGTAGACTCTGTGTGTGTGTGTGTGTGTGTGTGTGTGTGTGTGTGTGTGAGAGAGAGAGAGAGATAGAGAGAGAGAGAGAGAGAAAAGTGTGTGGTGTGTGTGTGTGTGTGTAAAAAAGAGAGGGAGATAGAAAGAGGGAGAGTCCCTTTGAGGCAGATGCTGAGATTAGTACTGAAAATAGCCGTCTATTTATTCTTTCATACACTAAATTACCATCACACTCTGCTCCACATGCACACACACCAACGCATACACACACACACATGCTGGGGCACTTGTGTATTCTGATTTTTGTGGCAGGCTTCCATTTTCATCAGAGTTGGAGTTCAGATCATCACAGATTATTCCACAACCTGCTTCCATGCACCACAGAACCACTGAAATCAACACGTTGCACTTACTGCTTTTCACTGCTCATTTGCTTTGTGTTTATTGTTGTACCTTTTTTCCGTAACTGTATATTGAAAAGCTTTACCTGAAGTAAATGAAATGCCAAATGCTGCGTCGTAGCGCCAGGGCTCATGACAGCCTCCCCAAAATCTGCAATTTAAGAAAAAAAAAAGAGGCATTTTTGCAGAGAAGACAAAAAGCTGACAAAAAAATAAAATCAGGGAAAATCAAAAGAATTAAAAGTAGAAGAAAACACTTAAAAAGATCTTGTTCAGTTCACAGAGATGAAAATGAACTAGTTCATGTTCATAGTTCACATTTTTTAAATTCTGAAGTAAATTCATAGTCCCAACAACATTTATTTCTTCTGTGTCTTCGAGTCTACATACTGATATACTAAATGGTGCACAATATTCATGTAAAATTATTTTTAAATCAATCAATCAATTCAATATTAGTTTAAAAACTTGAGTAACATTATTAGATACTTTGAGGTGTGCTTTTATTCAGCTGTCCCCAACCACTGCAACAATTGCCCCCTTGCTGTACACTTGCATGATTTTTAATATTAGTCTTCTCCTTATTGGTGAAAATATATCAATCATATACCAAGTAGTCTGTGAGTTATGAATGAAAAGTTTTTAAAAAATGTTACAGTTGACCCGGGTCTCCCCTATCCTAAAATATAATAATAATTAGAAACTATCAAAATAATGACTCAGCATTTCAAAATAACGACTTGGTATGTAAGTCACTTTGAGAAAGTTTCTCATTATTTTGAGATATAAAGTCAGTACTTTGAAATACTAAATGATTATTTTGGATTCTAACACATTATCTCTCTCTGCTGCCATCACACAAAAAATCAGTTGACAACATGAGTGCCATCATCTCTCTCCGGAGTGAACGACGCTCACTTTCATGCTCATTTATTGCAAACTGATCCATTCAGTTCACTGTTCACCAAAAATATGAGCACATTCAATGATGATCATGTGCAACACTGACAAAAGCCCTGCTGGAATTCCTTCCCGGGCAGCAGGGGAACAGAACTGATCCCAAATCCTCCAGTTAGGGTTCCAGAACAAACTGTCTTTAAAAAATGCAACACTCTTTCCCAACTTGTCTAATGTGGCAGCTTGGTCAGTGGTGCTACACTTTGACTTTGCAGGTAAATTAGCAATAATAAATATGAAATGTCCATGTAGACTTTTTGAATTAAGGCACAAAAAGTACTCAGCCTTAGGAAAAGATTGTGGTTTGGGTTAAAATAAGTACTTTAAATGAACGAGTTCATGTCATGTAACTCAGGCATGTTACGTGACGTAAGTATGTGACAAAAGTCAATGATCAAGACTGATTTTGAACTTTCACCCAGGAGACCACCTCCATACGGACTTTCTCGCTCTTTATACTATGTCACCTGACTTTGACAGCGTGTCAAAACATAATGATGGGGGGGTATGACAAAAGAGGGGTAAGTGACCAAGCTGCTATATTTGAGCGTTTGGAGTGAGAACAGGCTAGAAAAAGGACAGAAGGCACCGTGGTAGGACTTGTTGTTTCTATGAAAAACTCGATAATCGATAATCGATCGATAATTAGTAACAGAGAAGGCTCTGTAGCTCTGTAGGAGAAGACATTTTAGCTGTTAGCTGAAAAAGGAGGAGCAAAAGTTACACAGACTGAAAGAAGAGCAAAGAATGGGAATGAAGGCTTTTCTCTTTGGAAAAGATGTTTTCACTCTTCTCCTGACCAGTTTCGAGAAGAGTTTTGATCCGATCTGATCTTAGCCCGTGTTATACATGATAGACAGATGGTTCATCCAATCACCTGCCAAGTTTTTTTTTTTTTTTTTAAAGTTCCTGCCCTTTTCCAAACGGTTTCTGAGAACGACCTCCCAGATGGTTCTGTGTAACAAACCATCTGGCGTATCAGGTTATGAATAGGTTTCCAGCCATGTTTAATAAACTCTTTTAAATGTTACCAAAGCATTTACAAGAAAAGTGCAGTTGCTGTTACTGAATACAGCTAATTATCTGATTTATGTACATCCTTGCACCAAGTTAATTTAGTTAATAAGTCAGGTAATTTGAAAATTAAGAATTGAGACTGGATTTGTACAGGTAATATTTATTCATTTTATTAATCTGAGAAGTATTTATCGTTTATTGACCCGGCCCTGGCCTGTCAGTTTGTAGAAGTGGCCTTTGGGCAAAGCAAGTTGAGTATCCCTGGTCTAGCATAAATGAGCCTGTGGCTGCCACACAAACACACACAAACAGCCACACTGTATGCACACAAATAAACGCGAATGTGGCAAATAAACATGGTACGAACAACACAAACAGTCTGGGACTCGTACGGAAAAAGGTAGAAATAAAGGTGAAAATTATCTTTACATTCACATGCACTTCTAGATGAGTCTCCTTCTATCAAACAATCCTTGATCCTCATCAGATCCAGTAAATGTGCATGTGATCGTGTGTACGCTCCTAATGTCTATGACTTTAACCCCTTATTCACCAGCTGTAATAGAGTGATTAGCAGCATACAAAGCCTACAGTCCATGTAAACCTCTCACCCAGCATGTAATCAGAGCTCCCCCCTGCTGTTCAGTCACATTTGACTGGGTCAGGCTTTCTCTTCATGAATTTCTGCTCAGAACAGGAGAAAGTGAGGAAGATGGCACTGAAAGGATCCCTGCCAACATCCCCTCCGGCAATAACTGCTCTGCCACCTCCTTTAGGCACAATGGTTCCCTCTTGTTTCCAATCATACTCGTGGTAAAGCACCTCCCTCTCACCAAAAAGAAAAAAGAAAAAAAAAAACAGGAGGACAAAACAACAACCAAATGAGGATGTAACCTATAAAGCCACAATTCCCTGACATCCTAATCCAGACCCGGGGCCAAGTGAGTCAAATTGAACCAGTCTGGAAAAAAAAAGTGCGGGCCTGGCACCCGGGGCTATAGGTTACAGTGTATCGCCCCCGGCCAGGGACGGAATGAAAGACTCCTTTCCGCCATGTTCCCTCATCAGGGATAGCCTGGCCTGCCATCAGAGTAATGGTGCTACAAACACAGCGGCGTGCCGAGATGAGAGAGAAGGTTTCCCAAAGACGCCTGACTGCAGCATCAAACAGGAGAGACACACGGGACGAGAGATAGAGGAGGAAGAGAGAGCGTGAGGGAGGGAGGGAGAGAGGGAGAGAGAAGCCCTGGAGTGGTGCCAAGTTCCCAAGGTAGTGTACAAGTATCTTTAGAAGCCGGGCGTCTTGTTAGCTAATACATTACACCAATCACGGCCGGCTATCTTAAGCTACAATTAATCTGTGCGCTGGCACAGGCTGATAGGACAGCAACATGCTGTTTCTTAATTAAAAGCAAACGGATTAAAAATGATTAATAACGGTATTAAATATTCTCATGGACTACAAGCGCAGGGAAATCGGGGGGCTTTCTTATGCGGGCTTAAAACGAAGAAGTCATTAACGGCGGGCCCAATCTCCCTAAGCCAGGGCTTTACTTTGTTTGGGATCACAAGTTGCTTACTTCATGAATATGCATTTTGCCCCTATCAAGTCGAGACCAAAAGGCAATATCGTGGTGTGGCTGTGGTGTGGTATTTTTCCCCTCAGTGGCTGTGAAACTTTGAGTTTTTGATTTGTGACATTTCGTGGTCTGCCTTTGTAGCTGAGGCCTCTGTGTTAACTGGTTCCTGGCCACAGGCTGCCTGCCGCTCACAACAAATGTCTGCTTTTTTCTGTCTGTGTGGAACCGCGGATGTTGGGGTGACACGTTTGGGGGTAATGTCAAGTGGTTTTGCATGTGTGTTTTCAGAGGTTTCTCTGAGACTGCAACTACATAAAAAAACACACACACACACACATCAAAAGCATTCTTAATGTAAAGGAAGCAGCAACACAGGTCTATGTGACAGGATTTCTCTCACCTGATGTTTCTGTCAAGGTGGTGTCTGATTTCAAATACCTTGGAATCCTCCTACATTTGAATCTGTCATTTAAAAAGCACGATATAAATATATAAATATGATATAAATATATCCAACACAATCAAATTCAACCCAGCAAATTGTAGGCACATAAGACTATCTAACAGCAGAGGCAGCCAGCCTTTTTATTTTTTAACCTGACATGCCAGATTGTTTATTACATCTGGGAAGTCGTCCTGAGAAACTGTTAGGAAAAGGGCAGGCACTTTCAAAAAACCCTTGGCAGGTAATTGGATGAACCATCTGTCTATAATATCTAACATGTGCAAACTTTAACTAATCAGATCAACAGGACAGATCCAGGATGCTAAAATCACAACCGTAGCTGCCAGCAGTCCCTCCTAGGATGCTGATTGGCTGCACCACTTTTGGTGCGGAAACAAACGGATAACTTGAAGCCTGGTGAGATGGATTCTCACGTGATCTCGCAGCTGCCTCACAACGTAACCCATTTTTAAGGTCTTACCAATGTGCTCTCATCCCAACTCATATACCAACAACATGCCACCACCCTGATAGTGAGGTAGAAGGTACCGTGTGACTGCTTTATCTGATGTGTTCAGAAAGCTGTTTTTACCACGTGATTAACACTGTGAAACAGCCTGTTAACATGTGATTAACACTGTGAAACGGTAATAGTGTGGTTGGGCATGGGCACAAAAATCTACCTGGTTAGGCTGAGGATAAAACCATCTTTGCAGTTACCATCACCATGAAAGTCATGTGACAAAAGTCACGTGCCACCGTAGCGACTCAACAGAAAAAATGACGTGACATAGGAACTCAAGTGTTACTCCATCCTCACTGGGTGAAAGTCCTGTGCCTGTTTGAGTCATCCTAACCTGACAGAACCATCAGGGAAACTGTCCTTAGAAACTGTTTGGAAAAGAGGACACTTTAAAAAAAAACACTTTGCAAGTGATTGGATGAACCATCTGTCTATAATGTCTAACACGGGCTAACATCAACTAATCAGATCAAATTCTGACCGAAGCCAGGCGGGAGGAGAGCGAAAAGTCTTTTCCATTGAGAAACGCCTTCAGTGTTCTTTGATCTTCTTTCATTGAAGAAATACTCTCAAGTGCTGACATAACTGATGCTATCACAGTAACTACGCTAACTTCTTCAGGACACATCTAAAACCACGCCTGTAGCTGCCAGTAGCCCCTCCATGTGTGGACTTTCTCCTCCTTTATAGTACGTCAACAGCCCAAGGCATCTTGCATAGCTGCAGATGGGTTTACACTGACGTCAGCTGAAAAGCCCGGTGTATTGGTTTTATCTGTGAATGGGTCCTGTTGACCTCTTTATGAGTCACCAAGGGATGAGTTGGAAGTCGGACTGGACTGGGTCTTACTTGGGCTTGTCAGTCCCCCACTGAGACAGTTCATAAAGCATTAATAGCGGGGCAACAAGGGCAGCTACTAGAGGGGACTGTGTAGTGAAATACAGACAGAAGTAAGCTTGGCCAAACAGCCTTTTCAGTCAGAGCCACCTACTAGTCTACTTACTGAGTTAAGAGAGTGACCTGCTTATCTAACCTGTAAACACAAACTTAAAACATGACTTAAAGAAGCCTAAACATGCAGTCATGAGTGATGCTACTACCTCATCATTGGCACTGCCTCTACATACTGTCACTGTTTTTATCTTTGTACTTTTGAGACAAATTCATGTATTGTTTTTTGTATTACTTGTTGAAGCATTGTATTGATGACATCAGGCATTCATTTGTTATAACCTGCTCAAGGACTACGGGTGAAAATTAGCTTCTTAGCTAACAGTGGCACATTTACATTGAAGTGTATACTGCAATGTTGATTAATGTGTCCTGTCCCTGGTAGGTAAGAAAGTAAATAAATAAATGAAAAAATAAATACAAGTTCACAACTATATTGGCATGGATAATGGACAATACTGGAAAAACCCAGACTACATTCAATGGCAGATTGAAGATCTGAAAAGATCTAAGATTTAAAAAAAAGTTTCACCCACAAAACCGGCACACAGCAGCCTGATGATGATTAACCCCAATCAGTATGATTAGGGTCAAAGAAATATTGCAGATATGGCAAATAAACTATGATGAATGTGGAGAAATTTCATCTTTTTTCTTGAAAATTAGATTTTAAACTCGACTTTATTCACATTTCAAATTTCTTCTCATCATTTGCTCTTTATTTTTGACATTTTGACTTTATTATCAACATTTCAACTTGGTTCTGGATATTTCGAATTTATTCTCAACGTTTTGACTTTATTCTTGAAAATTAGACCTTAAACTTGACATTTCAACTTTATTCACATTTCAGATTTCTTCTCATCATTTGGTCTTTTATCTGTGACATCCTGATTTTATCCTAGACCTTTTGACTGTTTTTTTTTGACATTTCGACTTTATTCTCAACATTTCGACTTTCATCTCAACATTTCAACTTTCATCTCAACATTCTGACTTTGTTCTCGATAACTGGACTTTGCTTGTGACATTTCATCTTCAGGAAGACTATTTTTGTCATGTCAACTTTCTTCTCAATAATTCACCTTCGTCTTCGTCTTTATCTTTATCATCATTCAGAAATCTTGAAATCTTTCATTTTTTTCCGCTTATGCTTAGTCCCAATACACCAACATATTTATTAATTTATTTTACTTCAAAGATTCCAGTGGTATTTGTACATAAGATGAGTAACAGCCTTTGAAAAAACATCATTTTGCATAAGGTTTGCTTATAAAGCGGGTTTCAGTCTGGGAGTGATACATGTCCTGCGCCACTCTAATCAAAATGACACCTGAACATCATTTCATAATTTAAATCCCAGCCCTTTACAGGAGTGAGGAAAGCCCTCTTCCCTCCAACAAGAGGCTGTGAATAGCATCATTGTGAGCCTGTGACTACAATTACTGCTTCTAAATTCAGCATTGCTGTAATCAGGCCCTCTGGTTCTGTGTAATTTAAATACTTATGGCTTGTGTCCAATGGCTCCTGTGCCAAGCCCAAGTGTTAGTTGTAATTGACCATACAAGCCTTTTCTCCCCTTTTCTCTGCTAATTTCAAAAGTGCTATTTTTAAAATGTCAATTATAAAGCAGATTAATGTATCTTAATGTGAGATTAGATGCATTTTGGCAAGAATCACAGGGCAATCACATTGGTTTGATTACATTTCTGCCCCTATTATTGAGCATAAAAGGCCTTTCTGCTCCAGTTTTACATAGCGTGAGCTAAAAGGGCACACTGGTGGATTCTGAACATTATTCAAGCAAACATGCTGCAATTGTTGATATGGTTCCTCTTTGATTACAGCATTTTTGGAGAAGTTTTTCTTTGCACGGCACACACTTCTACACACTCACACATACCTTTGTAACAACTCTGAATGAGAAACAAGGTGTTGATGTTGTCATTCCAGCGAGAGGTGGACTTATTCTGCAGCCGAATAGAAAGAGGTAGCCGGCATCCAGGACACTATTCTGTTTAGAAACCAATTACTTCAACGCTCCTCAAATTGATTTCATTTGCTTCTGCTGCCAGGCTCGCTCTTTTTCTCCTCCTCCGTCTCTTTAACATTTCAAACTCTCACACCTCTCCTCTTTGTCTTCTTTTGTCCTCTTTCGCTCTCTCCTACCCGTCTCAGCCTACTCATTTCTATGTTTTGGCCTGGTCGTTTCCATCCTTCTTTTTTCCTTCTATTGCCTCTTTTCCAACACTTGGGGAAAAACGGGCGTGATCGTTATCAGCTTCATGTTTGTCTTAGCAAGCGGCAGAATAATAAACATTTTCAAATCAGAAAGATAATGGCATTGCTTGGTTACGATAAGATGCTGGTGCTCGCTGTTGCGCTGAATGTTTGTGTAACCCCATGTGAGTGTGGACATATTTGTTGGCTGTGTTGTGGTGTATGTGTGTTGCTCCTGTGTAAAGCCTGTGTTGTGTCACATTGTTTTGATGTGATCACATGCCTGCTCTATCAATGAGAATTTAAATCTTAAGCTTCTGAATTTGGTTATCAAATTTATACCTTTACTTTGGTATATATTGGAAAATAATTTGCTATATCATAGAATCAGTGGTGACTGGTATTGGTAAATTTCCTCTGGCCTTTAGTGCTACTTGTGCATCGAGAGGGGCAACTCATTAATATACAGTCTCCAACTCACTATTGGGACAACTGAACTCATTTTTTTCTGCTACATCTTGCTCCTTTAAAAAATACATAATACATATAGACCTGCAGGGTTTCTCACATTTAATTTAAGGATCAATTCTACAAAACATTACAGACATTTTGTACAGAATTTTAATATGTCTTTGTCTGATAAAAGCAACAGCGAGACAGTTTGCAGGGAGGCTATTTTACTAGTGACTCTGCGCAGACTCCAAACCCAGAAAAACCACTAACAATGTAAACACTAGACACCGGCTGCAACCCTCATTAACATACTGACGTTCTGACCCATTAATACTGAGCAGTCATTACACCTGAAATGTTTTGTGACAGCATCTTGCACTATTGTGATGTTTATCATGCTGCCAGAATCTGTCCACAGACAGAAAGACACCGAGCAAAGTACTCAAATCTGTCTCTGTTGTCGTCTCCAGGAGACCCACAATTTTGCCATCATGATACACAAACACAGAGACTCACAAGGTGACAACAATACCAGCTACACTCTGGCCTGGGACAACAAAGCCAACAGGAAAGTAAGTAAAGATGTTTGAGGTAGTTTAGAAGAACAAGAACAAGTGTTTCCATTAATGTGACCACCAGAGAACAACGACAAGTACTGAAACTGACTCGTACTCAGGTCATAAATTTGGTCCATACAAAATAATACAACAAACTGTGTTTATGTAAAACAAAAGCAACAAAAATAATGTACTCATTAACTTTTAGCCTTAATTTAGCTCAACTGATGGTCCAGTGGGATGGTTAAAGTTAACCCTAACCTCAAGGGGTCTGGGGTGTATCTTCAGCTGGACAAACATCACTGAATGATTATGATTACACTACAGGCAGCAGCGTGTCTCTGTGATCCTCTCACTCTTCTGGGATTCCATGTCACTTTGATCATGAAGGTGACACTACTCCATAGACTGTGTGGACTACAATATAGTATAGAATTGTACAGTGTTTGTAATATTTAGTTTGAGATCAGATGAAGCTGACAGAATGGCAGGATTGAGAGAAAAAGACACAATTACAAATCTGTCTGCTACTTCAGCACCACGGACAGAGACAGACTCACAGCACAGTTCAGGCTGGACTGTAGACCCAAACGGAAGCGTGCGCCACGGATGCCAATTATGTTTGTTTTTACGTTGCATCCTGGAGTCTGCTTGGAGGACGTGCTCCATACATGTGGAGTAGATCGGCATCTGTAATGACCGCATGGACATGTCCATACAAGGGGTACGCAGACGTCCACACACCCTCTGATTACAAAATTTATGTCACACAGATCGCACTGCGTCCTCGCACACCTGCAGATGCAGAAAGTATAATACCAGCTTTAGGCTGCTGATATTTCAGTTATTATCAGAGCTGAAAACTCTAACTTGCACAAACTTCAGTCAGAAAGATCAGTTAGTCAGGCACACTAGACTGACATGTACAACTAAACAACCCCTCTTGCCTGGCACTCTCTCTGCTAGTAGGGCAGTGTTGTCTCAAATGGGTAGTTATACCCCATGGGGTGTTGCAGGGGGATACAAGAGATTTTTAAAAAATATGAGTCAGGCATAATTCCTAAAATAATTATACTATAATAACTTAAATTAAAAAATATGAGGGGTGATGGCAGGTTAACAAGGGAGATGCAATTTGGTAATTTTGTTGGCATATCAATGGTATTTATTTAAAAAGAAAAATCAATATACCCATTCACAGATGATATAGCTCTCAAGGAACTTGAATTTATGTTTGAACTTGTTAGAAATAGTAAAAAGGAAAAAAAAAGTGATAAAATGCCCTCTAAGGAGCCCTTCTAGTGGACAAAATATGGTAAAGTGTCCTCTAAAGTGCCCTTCTAGTGGACAAAATATGGTAAAGTGTCCTCTAAAGTGCCCTTCTAGTGGACAAAAGGTGGTAAGGTTCCCTCAGAAGTGCCTATCCACTGGACAAAATCTGGTAAATTGCTCTTCAAGTGGACAAAATGTGGTCAAATGTCCTCTATTGAGCCCCTTGTTTTGGACAAAATTTGATAAGTTGCCCTTTCAGTGGACAAAATGCGATAAAGTGTCTTCTAGGGTGCTTTTTGGGGAGGATAAAATGAGGTTAAGTGCCCTCTAAAGAGCTCCTCCATTAGAAAGAAATCTGATTAAGTGCCCTCCAGGTTCCTCAGAAACTTTTTGGAAAAGGGCAGGCACTTTCAAGAAACACTTGGATAAACCATCTGTCTATCATGCCTAACACGGGCAAACTTCAACCAATTGCTCTTCTCACAATGAAGAAATACTCTCCAGTTCTGATATAACTGATGCTATCACAGTATCTACGCTAACCTCTTCAGGAGTCGCTTACATGGACGTTTCTCGCTGTTATCACGCCTAAAACCACACCCATAGCTGCCAGAAGTTACTGATTGGCTGCAACATTTTTGGTGACACAAACAGATAACTTTAAAAAGTGGCGAGATGGATTCACGCGTGATCTTGGAAAAGCCGCCAGTTTCAGACCCCTGATTTCTGCATTCATGTTGTTGACATTGATTAGGTTGTTTTTAAATTGTGCCCTTTATTTAGACATCAAATTCAGGAAACTAACAGTACGAGTTTGTAACAACACAGACACAGACACAGGAGTGACAATGTGGCGATGTGGCTGTGAGATGGTGATGCGGATTGATTGAGGAGGCTGAGCTCAACACCTCAGAGACTAAACAGCCTGAGACAGAGATGGAGCTTAATTGATGATCAAACACCCACCAGGTGTAAATGGCTGTTTTCACTTCATCCGTGTGTGTGTGTGTGTGTGTGTGAATGAGTTTCTCCACATGCACCTTTTGTACTTTTGCGCTCAATGTGTCTCAAAGTGAGTGTCTGCTGCATGCGTGCATGAGTGTGTGTGTTTGCAGTATTTCCATAGAGGCCGGACAAGAGATTTCAAAGACCTGGAGAGGTCCCATTCAGCCCCGAGTCTTTCATATTGACCTCAGGGCGACAGGAGGACAGGGAAACACACGCTCTGTACCATCAAGATGAAAGCACCACACACGCACGCATGCACACGGCGAGCAATCACCTTTCCACAATGAGCTCTCTAAACTGTTGTGAAATTCAAATCCACCCACAGCAAACACTTCTACACACAAACAGCTCTTTCACTGGGCAGCGAGGCCTGCAGATGATTCTCTGCACATCAGTTAATAACACAAAATGACACTATAAGAGTATGTGAAAGGAGAGAAGGAAAAAAAAAAAGAATAGACTCATAATGAAATGTAATGCTCCGAAAGCTGACTCACAATGTGATTAACAGCCTCGTACACACGCCACAAAGAGTCCTGCTGATTTTAATATTAGACACACTACTGGTTGCTTGTTGCAGGCAGGTGTGGGCTTGTCCATCAAAATAATTGGTGACATCCATGAAATTAGTGGGACGACGTCACACTGAGTTTTCATGTCCTACATGTGAAATTATAGATTGTGAACGCAGCTTCTCACAAAACTTCTTATCATTTGTTGATGACAAATTGTACATTTTGTCAAATGCTCGTGGTCACAGTGATTACAGCAAAAACAAGGGGTTGAAGGGGTCAAACACAGTCACCTGCTCGGACTGAAACTGGTGAATTCACTGTTACAACCACACTCTGTTAATCCAACGTTCAGACTTCACCACACTTGAAGACAGAGATGGGAAGAAACTAGGTACAAATACTAAGTTACGCTACTTGAGTAGATTTTTCAGGTTATCTGTACTTTACTTCTGACAACTTTTTACTTTTGATCCCTACATTTTAACACAAATATCTGTGCTTTGTCCTCCTCACGTTTTCAAAACACTTGTTACTTCAGTTTTAATGCCAGATGAAAACAGCATAAAAAGACGTAACAAGACAAAAATGACATAAAATGAGAATCAAACATAATGAGATGAAAACTGAGTAAAATACATAACAAGAAGAAAACAATGTGCCAATAAATAAGACGAAAATGATGCTAAAGATGGAACAAAATGAATATAACGTAACAAGACAAAGATGATGGAATGAGGAAAACAACATAAAAGTCATAACTAGATGAAAACTATGCAAAAGATGTAAAAAAGACAAAAGCAAGATACAAGACGTAAGAGGACATGACAAGACAAAAACAACGTAAAGACATAAGAAGACAAAACAAAGAGGAAGACTTGACCATGGAGAAATACTGAGGTTCACTGAGCTTTGCTCAGAAATGACTGTAAAAAAAGTCCTTCAGAAGACGACTTTTTACTTTTCTTGTGTCTCTTTGTAGTAACTTGTCTCTCTTTGTAGTCACCTGTGTGTCTGTGGTTGCCCTGTGGTCATTTTGTGTCTCTTTGCATCTTTTCGTGGTAGTTTTGTGTGTCTGTTGCCTGATCCCGTGGGCCTACTATCCTACAAGAATTGCAACATTTCTCTTGTATCTCTACACCTCATGGTGCACAATCATTTAAATGAAAAAAAACAGCACACTCACGTATTAGTCTCCTAGTTTCCTCTGGGCTCTCTACTACAGGAGAGTCTTCAGAGTCCTGTCATATGTGTCTCCTAATCCAAGTATCACAATTTTAAAGTAATGTAGTGTTTTTAAGGCTGCAACCAATGATTATTTTCATCATCATTTAATTGGTCAGTATTTTCTCAATTAATGAGATTAGTTGTTTTGTCCATGAAATGTCAAAAATGTTGATCAAAACTCAAGATGACGTCCTCAAATGTCTTGTTTTGTCCACGACTCAAAGATATTCAGTTTACTGTCAGAGAGGAGTAAAGAAAGCAGAAAATATTCACATTTAAGAAGCTGAAATGAACTTTTTTTTTTCTTCAAAAATGACTCATTAATCATCATTAATTCATTATCAAAATAGATGCAGATGAATTTAATAGTTGATTAATAACGGATTAATCATTGCAGCTCTAGTTGTTAGGATTGTCCTGCTGTTTTTTCCTTTGTTGTGCACAATTGATTGATTGATTGGTTGGTTGATTGATTTAAGAAGAAAAAATGTTCAAGTTTCCACCCAGTGAAGCATCTTTTTCACTACAGGTCATGATAATGAATTGTCAGCTGTGTGTGCACTGTGCATGATTATGCTAATAATCCTGCTAATAATCCACATTTTTACTAAATGTATCTGATTGCGCCTTTGTTATCTGCAACTGTGACCGAATACAGTCACCTGTTTTGTCTATCCAGATTACATAATCCCATTCCATGTAATCTGTTACTCCCTACACCTGTTCCTGGAGCGGTGCTCCCTTCACCAGCAGCACCTCTCCTGCTCTAATATTTGAGCAGAGGAAGGCGATGCCTCCCACGACACCCCTCATCAAACCAGAAGCCTCAGCGTTCTCCTCGTCTAATGCTCGGCGCCTCGCACCCTGAAGATGATCAAAGTGCTATTTTTCTAAATGCTGGCTTTTTAACTTCAACAGTCTTAGAAGGGATGAGGCAGATCATACTAAGATGATGAGAGAGGGGAGAGTGAGATTGAGAGAGTGTGTGTCACCGTGTGTGTGTGTGTGTGTGTGTGATGTGGGACTACAACATCTTTGTAGTCCCTTCCTTTTGTTTTTTTTTTCCTTCTTCCTAACTCTCACACTGGGCCTGCAGATAGGTCAGCTCCATTACCAATCCGCCGGCCCACAAATATTTAAAACAAATTGAATCGCACACCCAATACCCATCACAATTACGGCAGGCACAATAACTAAATTAGCAATTCAACACAATAATTGGAAATGCGGCTTGCCTGGACCCGCAGGCCTCCCTGGAGGGCCGGCTGATCTGTGGAGGCACGTCAAGCCCGCTAATTCCACAGCTAATTACTGATGCACGGCGGAATGAAGTTGTTTGTCTCCCAAATACCATTTTCAGTTCACGGCGAGGAACACAGGACCGTGCTGAGATAGACAAAAACAACAAAGAAAGTGAGATACAAGAGTGTGGTCATGCCTCTTTTTTTTTTGTTCTTGTTGTCGTCTCGTTTATTCGTTGCTCGTTTGTCTCTGTGTGTATGTGTTTCACTTTATTTCCTGATGATGAGGGTGTACAAAAAAAAAAGAAAAAAAGAAAGGGCTGATGAAGGTTGTAATGCAGGTAAGGCTGTTAGGGACTGAATTCAGTAGCGGTATTTAAGAACTGATCAAGTGAAACAGAATGAAAAAGTCACAGTTGGCTGTTCTGTGTCTGCAGAGCTTTTATATTGGAAATAGTTTGGTTTACAGTCTGCAGTCATCCCCTGCTGGAGCCATAAGCAGCTTAGGGCTTCATGTTTAAGTAACACATTTTATTTTGTGGTACTTTCACATTTGTATGTTCCTTAACCCTTTAAATCATCGATCAATTTCCCCTCTTTTTATGCACAGATCATTGTTATTTTCAGAATAATTGAATCTATTCATAAATAGCATGTCACTGGTCCTATAGACTTTTACAGCTCCTCCCTCTGAGTGTGTGACACCCAGTAAATAGACTCCTCCTGGACTTATTTCACCCCTGATAGCAACTATGACCTCATTATTTATTCTCTATTAATACTAAAGTACTGACTGTCATTACAATATTTCTGTGCAATACATGTGTGCAATATATACAGTATTATTATTATTATTATTACAATGTTATATGATTGTAGCTTGAGACCCAGTTTTATACATAATTCTTAGATTTCATATTTGTTATTTCTATTCATCATTCTGTTATATATTGTAGAATAAGGCACATGCATCTTTGCACACTTGTAGTGTCTATATTTGTTATTATTGTTGAATTATCTCTTCTATATATTGTAGTACAACATATATATTGTTCCATATTTCTTATTTTCTATTCTGATAATTTCTCTATGCTTACATGTATGTGTATATCTTTTATTCTTGAATCTGTGTACAAATAACACGACTTTAGGCTTTAAAAACTGTGTGATATGCATAATAGGGATGTAACAATAGTAAAAAGTTACAGCATTAAGCTGACCTGCTGTTCATTATATTGTGTAATATGAGAGCAACATGACAACACGTCACATGAATGCTTTTTGTCCATAGTCCATTAGATGAAACCAATTTTTCTTTGTGGCACGAGTACACTGACTAACAGTAATATGTTTTAATGATAAAGACTTTATTATGCCTCAGAAAAAGTGCCTGTTAGATGGTCTGAAACCCAAAAATGACTACTTGAAATGATAATAACTTGCAATAATTCACCTGTGCAGTACATACAGAATCATTATTACAACTTGTTATATATGATTGTAGCTTGATGGACATTGTTCTGCATAATTCTTACATTTCATATTCATTATTTCTGTTCATCTTATATTTTCCATTTATTTCTATTTTATGTTTAAATACTGATGTTATCTTCACATACTTCTTATTGTATATATTTGTTATTATTGTTAAATTAACTCTTATATATTATAATTATATATTGTAGAAGGATGCATGTATTTTTACATACTTCTTATTTTCTATTCTTATAATTTCTCAGCTTGTTATATCTTCTGTACTTGAATCTATGTAGAAATGACACAACTTTAGGCTTTTTAACTGCAGTGCAGAGTAGGGATGTGACAATACTAAAAAGTCAAGGTAATGATAATACCACAATAAAAAAGTCTACAGTATGATATGTACTGCAATATAACATACAAAGAAAAATAACGACTTGAAAAAATGTCCTTTGGTAAATAATAAATCTGATGTGTACAGCATCTTTTGTTTATATAAAATTATTTTTTCTTTTTAACTTAAAGGGCACCTGCTTTACTTCTTTAATAAAATAAAATTAATGAAAATAAAATAAGACAACCATGTAATATTGTGGTAGATACTGTCACAGTCAGGTATGGTACTGAGATTTTTTATCATGATATCAGGATATTCGATCTATTGTTAAATCTCTAGAGGATATGCCAAACTCAAATTTTTCATGCAGGTGATAAGGAGATAAAGAGCGGCAGAGTCTGTGGGTGGAGGAGGTGGGGTGGAAGGGTGGGTCAAACAAATGCAGGACTTTAACCCAGGAGGGCAGAGTCCTTGTCTTGTGTGGAAAGTAAGCTTGAATTGAAGTTGCAGATTACATAACATCATTTGCTTACGTAACACGACTTCATCCCAGGACTTGTGTAGCGTGATGTAACGTAACATAAGGTAAAATAATGTACCTGTTTTAACCCAAACCATTCTCTTTGCCTTAACCAACTAGTTTTGGTGCCTTGTGGTGCCATGTGTTTATTTTTGTTACTATGGTGACGAAGGTCACCTGACTATAGATGGAAGTTAATTTGAAGGAAATTGGACTCTTGCCTTTAATGCAATTTGAAAGTTGTGTTATTTTGTACAAAGATCGATGAGACGGGGTTTGGTTTTTTTTGTTCATGTACCTTGTGTTTAAATGATTGTGTAAGTCTTCTAAACCACTGAACCTGTACTGAAACAGTCCCCCCAACAGCCTTACACCGTCCAGCAGGGACACTCAATTTGCGGGCCAAATCTGGCCCCTGAGAGGGTGCTGGATGACCCTTCAATCATTATCTAATTCACAATGAAAATAAACCAATTCACACAAATAAAATGCATTTATAGTCACAGCATGTTATGTTACCTTTAAGGTCTAATATGACCACGTCATGACAATAAAGGCATTTTAATTGTTTTAAAAGAAAGTGTCTTGGAGTTTTTTGTGACTTCTGAGTTAGAATTTGCAGCCTAAACACCACATATTGAAAGAAAAAAGTTTTAATATTTCTTCAACTAAATATCTACAACTCTGGCTTGGTGCCTTTTCCTCTAAATTTAGCTGATGGCTCATCTGGAATCTGCATAGACTTGCTATGGATGCCAAATTTAAAAAAAAGAGAAGTCTCCAAAGAAAATATGAAAATGATTGTACCTCCAAGCAAACTTTTCTTTCTTTTTTTGGGCCAAAAATGTCTCTTTTAAGAGTAAAGGTTGCAGATCCCTGACAGATACTAAAGCTTTATGACAGTGTTTCCTAAACCTTTTTTTCTGGGGACCCACTTTTTAAAAATGATAATTCATCATGACTCAATCCCTTATCAAACCCTTATCAATGAATCTTGGGGAGAGTTAATTAGTGCATGAATGAACATTACTGACCATTTCTGCATATCTAGACCTGCCATTCCCAAAGATGGGTCACAGGTGGGTCACAGGAGATTTTATTAAATAAACAAAAGACTATGGAGGAAATTCTGCAAATTTAAGATTTATATCCACAGTACACCTTTTATAAAGCACTTCAAATGTGTGTATTGTTGTAGTGATAAGAGCAAAAAACAAGAGCCTGTTAATATGCATTTATTTTGTCTCATTTATGAAGGAAGATAAAATGTCCTACATTGTTCTGATGAGAGGAAATAAAAACAATGAGATGACCTGTTCACTCAGACTAAATTAATTTATTTCTTATTTCTAAAGTTTTAACATGTGTATATTTTATAGCAATAAAGCATCAAGAAGATATAGGGTGAGGCAGAAATGGCAGTAGAAATGGTCAGAAATGTTCTTTTACGCACAAGTGAGCTATTTCCAGAATCTCTTGATACAGCCTGTTGTGACTCAGGTTGTGATGGTTTGTCACTTTTAAAAAGTGTGTCTCCAGAAAAAAAAAAAAAAAGAAATGAATGCATTTATGTTGAGTCCCATCTCATTATTTTCATTTAAAGCCTCCTTCATAAATGAGACTAAATAAGTGCATTTAGGTGCTATTAACAGACTCTTCTTTTTTTCTCTCATCAGTAAAACAATATAGGCATTTTAAACACTTTATAAAAGGTGTACTGCAGATGTTTAAATTTACTGAACTTCGTCCATAGTCTTATTTTATTTTTTGGTGACCCAAATAAAATCTCCTGTGACCCACCTGTGGGTCATGACCCAGCCTCTGGGAATGACTGCCTTGAGGCATGAAACCTTATTTGCAGCTGATGGAAAACATACAAAAATCATGAATAGCATTCAATCAAAATGCTAAACAAAGTGTCACACAGTGTGGGCCACTTTCTCCTGCACTAGAACTACTTATTATGGTGATTTAGAGGCCGCAAATAGGTGCAAATACTGATGCAAACTGTCCAAAATTCAAACTGTACATCAAGTCTCTATCATAGCTGCCATACTGCTGACATACCAGCATCATTAAATTACTCAACAGGGGAGCTGCACAAGTACAAATCTGCATGTTTACATTAAACTGCATGGATGCCACCCCGAAATGACTTAGGCACAACCAGATAAAATGATTACTTTAGATGTAAATGAGGGGTTCAGATGAGGACTAGGCTGTAATCTGACAGAGGCATACCGGGGTGCAGTGGTGAAGAGGTGGTGGTGTTGGGGGGGTCTGTCATTGGGGTTTCTGAGTGTTGAGGCGCGAATTAGCAGCCAAATTGACCATGTCGCCGCATCAGAATTTCCTTGCCAATCAGCCTTGAACATAAACGACAGTGCAAGAAAACCAACGAGCGCGAGCGAGGCTGCCGCTAATTTGGATCCTGTCCTCGTAGCCCCGCTAACTAATCCTCCCCATCTCTATTTATCCTCTCAGAATCTCATCGGGGGAAGCAGGCGTATATTAACAGCTGGAGCTATCTGAAGGGCTCCCTTTTGAGACGTCGCTCGGCTCGCGTGCGGAGAGCTTAGCCGCGGCTAAGACCGGCCGGTGACACTTCCAATTGAACGTATAGATTTGTGGCAGAGTTTGAGGGTCTAAGGATGGCGTGATAGCCTAATCTGATTGCCTCGGGGCTGGAGGGGTTCAGGCCAAGTTATGGACTTATGGAGTACAAGAGGAACACAGACAAACACTATGACCCTAAACTGTCATTGTTGGGCTGGGTGTGCTGTCATGAGACTCAGTGAGGAACATGATCCAGGGCCTGAGCTGCAGTCAGATCACTGCCCTGAGCCTGATGAGGACGAAAGTTTGAGGGAGACACGACCCAGTGCGGCTCTGTCAAATGTTGTTGTGAACCAATTACGGCTAGTCTGTTAAAAATGCTGCACTTAAGGCCGAGATTATGAACCCAGTGATGTCAGATGAGTTTTGGTTCTCATGATGAATGTGAGGCAGTATGATTGACTGCAAATTAATGACTGAAAATACATGTTCTGATACTGAGAGCAGGGGTGACATCGCCTTCTATATTCAGCTTTTGTCCCTCCTAATTTTTGTTTTTGCCAAACTCAGATAATGCAGCTGAGAGAACACACAGAAGAATCCAAGTAACCAAGTGCAAACACCTTAGTTCTGCCCTGAGTAGGTAGTAGAGTAAATGGGATTTTTCTTCTTTGTGTGATTGCCGCCAGTTGCACACACATTGTTACTTCACTCTTTATTTTCCTGTAGAGATGGAAAAATTAAATCACCCTAACAAGTAGTTCCAGTACAGGGAAAAGTGGTCCACATTGTTTTGGTGTATTGATTTAAATGAATATATCTATTCTTTATTTAATGTTAACTACTTTACTTTTTTACATTTTTTTCGAGTAATTTTTTTAAGTCAAAAAAGACATTATGTCATCTTGGACTTTGGGAAACACTGACTGAAAATTTTCACCATTTTTTGCCATTTTGTAGACCAAACAACTATTAATTAATTAATTAATCAAGAAAATAATCAACTGATTAATCAAGTATGAAAACAATTGTTAGTTGCAGCCCTATTTTCCTGACTTTATCAAGTTTGCTACATACCATCTTTAGACAGTGTTGGGCAGTAATATGTAACTCTAATATACTGTATTTCTCAGTAATTACTACTATTACGTTATCCAGTAATATATAGAGCCAAGGATTACAATTCCTAAAACAGTAATAATATTACAGCTAAGAATCCAAATAACTCTGAGTTACTTCTTGACGGAGGTAGGCTACACTATGACTTGTATGTGCGGCAGGTCAGGGCAGGTCATGTCAGCTGTGAGCCAAAAAGCTAAACAAAGGTTAGAGGATGAGAGAGAGAGAGAGGCAGACTTTCCACAGGTGAAAGTATTGCCATTATTCTGAGATTGTTTGGCTCCTCCAGAGAGTCTGTGGTGACTGAATCCATCAATGTCAGATCAACATCAACAGAAAACTACTTAATAACTTCAGACAGAATGATCTGCCCTGGTTTAAGCCTCTCTGGCAGTGAACTCCTCACCTCTCAGGCTCCGCACATATCTTGCCTCCTTTAATTAGATTGGTCGACTTTATCACTAACAATTCACCAGGGGTGGAAGTAATTAATTACAAATACTCAAACTACTGTAATTAAGTAGTTTTTTGGAGGTACTTGTACTTTTATGAGTAGATTTTCAAGTCTGTACTTTTACTTGTACGAAAATATTCATTACATCATGTAATCTACTTAGTTACTTTTAAATTCATAGAGTACTGAGTACAATTTGAATTAATATCCAAACCTTTTGCATTTTTTGTGGCCAATAAGGTGATCTGATCACAAACTGTCTGAGAAGAATTTAACCAGTTAAAAATATACTGATGGATATTTAATCAATAGTCATGGCAGTAACCGCACTTCATCTAACTTTGTTTTGTCTGGCAGAGACATTTGTTGAATAAGGGAATAAAAACTTAAAATGAGAAGAAAAAAAAGACAAAAAACCCCCAAAAAACAATCAATCAAAATGAGGGAAAAACGCTTGTTTTGTATCTTATCAATTATTAATAATTAATTGATTGTCAGCATTTTAACTATTGGTAAAGCAAAATGCACAAAGTTTGCAACCTGGAGAGGTGGTGGTGACATCATCGGTTAAAAGTAGCTAATACTCTGAGTATTTTTTTTTTTTTGACAAATACTTTGTACTTTTACTTAAGTATTTTTCTGACACCAGTACTTTTACTTGTAATTGAGTAATATTTTAGCAATGTAACAGCACTTGTACTTGAGTACAAATTTTCAGTACTCTTTCCACCACTGCAATTTACAGTCTACCTATGTAAGGTTTGTAGGCCTTACAGAGAGTGGCCTGACAGAAAGATATGTTTTAAAAACATAAATCATTTCAAAAAAGCATGAGATCACAGTACTTTTTTGTTTCCAGTTTTCTATAGATACTGCAAGAATATTCATATTATTTATATATTTTTTGGGTCAGGATGATTGTGATTAGCAGGGCCGTGTCCAGACTTTTTTGACTGGGGTGGCCCAAGTGGGGCACTCATTTCTGCAGGGGTGGCAGGAAGTAGTGTTATTCTACTAATTACTGATGTCACAGTTAAAAGTTAAAAGATAACATTACACACAGCAAATCTGGTTATTTCTATTATGCACTTTCATGATGTATTTTTGTAAGTTTGGGTCTCGAGGACACGTCAAATTTCTCTGGGTTTTGAGCTCAAAGAGTTTAAGAACCCCACTTGATAGTACTGAGAGTTGACACGGTACCACAGACAGTTTGGTTGAAAAGCATACCAACCCTCCCAATTTTCCCAGGAAGTCCTGTTTTTCATTCCCTCACTTATTTCCTCCTGGGATCACAATTCTCATATATTTCTTCTGATTTCTGAAACATTTTCACTTCTTTTCCTCCTTTTCATTATCACAACCTGTTTCTGACACTGTACAGTCCTACGACTCCAAAGGCCAACAGTTTCCACGCAGACAATAATACAGCTGCGCCATACCAGACTCTCTGGAAAGCAGAATTCCAGTTTCTCAAGGAACGTTTTGAAGGAAAGGGGCATGCATGTTGTAAAACCTGCAACGCCAATTTTCTTTTTGAGGCATAGGAAAAAATAAATCAATGAAAGAAAACTGATGAATATTAGTTTTTACCATTTATTTATGCAAGTTCACTCTGGTGAGGTGAATTATTCAGTGTTCTTTCTTAGGAATTAAAAATAAAATTAAAAGTATTTAAAGGGACAGTTCACCCCCAAATCAAAAATGCATATTTTTTCCCCCTGGCCTGTAATGCTACTTATCCATCTAGATTTTTTTAGTGCGAGTTGCACAGATAATCCGTAGACCTTAACTGGAGCAGTTTCACCTAGAAACTACTTTTTTTTTTTTCTAATGGAAAGAAAGTAGTTCTGGTAGATTCTACTACATGGAACTGCTCACAACAAGGTCCGTGGATTACTTTGAGTAACTGGGTCATGATTTCTGGAAAGAGACACTGCTGGTGAGTTTTTCAAATTTATCTCTTTTGGGCTTTGAGCACCACAGGACTAGTGTGATTTAGTCCCATTATACTGGAGAGAAGGCAGACATACCGATACCTGCAAAACGCTGCACCTTGCACCAGAACAGTCTAGATCAGACATGGGCAACTAGCGGCCCGTGGGCCGCATGCGTCCCGCCTCCGCGTTCACTGCGGCCCTTGAGTCAATTTCCAAATATCAATACATTGTTGGTTCCACAGATGTCGACAGCAAGCAGCTGTTTGACTACATCTGAATCAGCTGCCAATTGTAATGACACTCTATTAGAGTCTATTGTACAGCAGCAGGAGAGGCCACAAGTATCACCAGACATGGTTTTGTTAGGTTGCGTGTGCGCCGCGGTTTTGTTCCGTCCTTTGCACAGCAGCAAGCCCCACCAGCAGTGTTTCAGAAGCATTTCAGCAGCGGAGTGTTTTGCCCGCCTGATCATGTTTACTTGCTCAGATTTAGTTGATCAGGTCCTATTTTATTGCCCTTTGTGCTTCTAGCAGGGATAAGCAGACTTTGTGGTTAAATAGTGTCAGTGTCTTTTCTGTCTGTCTTTATGATCGTGAGTCTGCGCAGGGGCTTTTATTTTGAAAATTAACCAGATTCTCCCTCCCTTTTCTGTGTCTGACTTCCTGCCCGTTCGATCTGCTGTGTGCTTATTGACGCAGCATACATCAAAAATAGACTGTGCTAATTGAAGTGCAGCTGACTGCCGAGCTGATCACTGCCTCTTTGCAGTGAACTTTTCTTGTTTTAAATATTTTGATTTGTCTTTCGTGGCTCGGTGCTTGTTTGTTTGAAACATGTCATGGAATAATGCAAACATGAATGTTAGTTGTTGCACTTAGTATTGGTGTTCTGTTCTTGCCATTATCAAATTGTGATTTCTGAGAGCCCATTCTATTGAAAAAGTGGTTTATCACTCAGGAATGTGGATTTTTCAAGGTTAAATTCATTAACGGAATAGAAGTATAACTAAATGTATATATATATATATATATATATATATAATTTTCCTGTATCCTACTGGTGGAAGTGCATGGTCAAAATGTGGCCCTCTGGTAGTGAGGATAAAATATTTGTGGCCCTCTCTGTCATCAGAGTTGCCCATCCCTGGTCTAGATGGATAAATGGCACTACAGGCTTGGGAAAAAAACATATGTTTTTTAAATTATAACTGTCCCTTTTACATAAAAATACCATTGCAATGTATGTATTTGGTCATTTCCATTCTTTAAAAGTCACTAAAATGCAGGAAACAAAGTCTCTGAAACTTGAAATCCTCCCTATTTTTGAGGTCTCAAGGTTGGCAAGTATGTTGGAAAGGTGTCTTTACCTTGAAAATAATAAGAATTATGTCCATTTTCTAAGCTAATTGCTGACAACCAAATGTAGCGCTGATTGTAGAACAAGTGTTTTAGTGTCACATCAAGATCTGAATCAGTTTCAGGCTTTTCAACAGCACAACTCAGTGTGAAACAACGACCACCTCCAATATTCCAATCCATTAACTGTATTGACCTTCAGAGTTGTTCTCTGTTCAATCTCACTTTCTAACTCCGACTGCATGAACCAAACACCAAGCGCACAACAAGGTCACACACACACACACACACACACACGGTCTCTCATTTCTAAGAACGTCCCGGCTAGCTTCTCGCTTCAACCAATTCAGACACCAACACACACACACACACACACACACACACACACACACACACACACACACACACACACGGAGCAGCAGCACCCTATCTTCTTCTATTCCCTCTCCACTGATTAAAATAACCTCCACTCCCGTTGGGGAGGAGTCAAGCTATTTTAGAAATAAATATTCCCTCGGCGGACAGACGGGACAGACTGAGATCTGCTTGTGTGTGTGTGTGTGTAAGCTAGTGTGCCGATGCTCAGCTGTGTCCCCCTGATGCCTTATCTCTCCACAACCCCCCCTCTCCTTTTTCTTGCAACATACACACACATATACACACACATACACATGAGTCTTTATC